>PVIH01004958.1:71484-131478 GCA_004025045.1 Sigmodon hispidus | reverse complement strand
GACTGTGTGGTTGGGTGGCTGGTGGCTGTGTGGCTGGGTGGCTGAGTGGTGGCCCCTGACACTCTCCTCTCCTTCTCCCTGTCTTGTTCCTTGCTCTCCTCTCTTGCTTTTCTCTAGCCTCATTTCTTCTCCTACTTATTCTCTCTGCCTGGCAGCCCGGCCTCTCTCTCTCCCGTCTCAGCTACGGACTGTTCAGCTCTTAATTAGACCAATCAGGTGTTTTAAACAGGCAAAGTAACACAGTTTTACAGTTAAACAAATGCAGCATAAAAGAATGCAACACATCTTTGCATCGTTAAATAAATATTCGACAGCATAAACAGATGTAACACATCTTAAAGTAATATTCCACAAGAGTCAAGAGCAATGGCTATTGTCTGTATTGTTTCAGGGGTCGCTGGGATTCCCTTGACCAATAACTGGACAGAACATGCCTCCCACTTCTTATTAATATCTTCCTGCCATGTGAGTCTTGAAAACTAAAATAATCACACTGAGTTGGAAATTTTTCTTTATCTATAAAACTGGAGACACACACACACACACACACACACACACACACACTTTCAGGATTCTCATGCTATACACATGACCATCTCTTCCGATGCTCTCCCGTTTCAAGGCCTGAATATGACTCTCTGAAATCATGGGGCTGAAATCCTCATAACCTCATTCTGAAGGATCATTTCCTGTCAGCTCCTATATACAAACCTGCCACTCTTCTGCCATCAACAACCCTTTCATGGAATTGGAAGTGTGTGTGGGACAGACCTAATGCATTAAGGCATTAGAAAATAGAGTCTGGGATGTAGAAGCTCAAGGCAGTGGAAATGGGAAGGAGAGCAGAAGCAGGTACCATGGAATTTCATGCTGGAGGTACTTACTCAGTGAGGTGCAGAAGCATGATGGGAGAAGAATATCTGATCTCTTATGACCTTCCACTGTATTGACAAACCCTTGAAATGAGTGAGCATGAATTGACAGAAAGCAGCACCCCTTGGGTAATGCAATTAAAGCTTTCTGAACGAGATAGCAGAAGTCAGCAAAGGCAGGATATGTGGCCCAGCTGGTATGGGGAGGTACTGGTTTCTGCCTCAGAAGCCCCTGATCAACGAGTAAGTGTGTTGCTCTAAAGAAAAGGCCAGAGAAGACACCTCAGATGCTTTGGAAGTAAAACAGCTGCCTTCAGACCCAGGCTTACTGAAGACAAGCCTTGAGTTATCTGGCTGGAACTGGAGCAGCTCAGACAGTGGAAACCCTGAGATCTAGGCACAGAAACCTCAGTCACCTTGAGGTTTTCTAAGACAAGACTGTTGCTGGAGTCTGTTTTGTTGTTTTTGTCTTTTGGAGAGGCAGGCAGCAAGTGAAATCTTGTCAATGGAAAGATAAAAGCCCAAGAACAGTTAGGGAAAGTACACGGTGAGGGTTCTAGACTCAATAAGAAGTAGAAAAGGAAATGAGTTAACAGCTTTCATCTCTCTGCCCTCCCTCCGCAGACACAGTGTCCCCACTCTCACCAAGCTGCTGTCACCATGATGTCCCAACCATCATGATGTGTGCCCTTAAACAGGAATTAGCACAGACCTTCCTTCCTTAAGCTGCTCTTGCTCTGTCCCAGAGATGCTGGAAGGAACTGACACAGTTTCATACATACGTTGTCAGTTCCCTTTCCGGATATAAGATGGCTGGAAGGTAGAGGGTTTCTTTGCTTTGTTCCACCTGTTCCCAGCAATGACCCGACACTTCTGAAGTATCCTTTAAAGCCTCTCACGTGTTAAAGATTTGTTCTCCACCTGGTGGACCAATCATTGAAAAGTTATAGGGTCATGAGGTCTCAGGACTAGTTAATGGATGTAACAGTGGAAAGGCTTTGGGGGGTGATGGAAAATTTGGGGCTTATTGCGAGGGAGGGGATCATGGGGGCATGTTCTCTCTGTATTCCTGTTGTCTCCTGGCTTCCATGAGTTGGGAAGCTCTACCACACACATCATCTCTACCTCCAGGCATCCATCCCTCCATCATTATCCTCTTCTTCAGTGCCACCCAGCAATGACTGAATCAGTCACCACAGACTGACACCTTGAGACCAAGAGTCCCAGGCAGAAATCCTTCCTTTTGTAAATTGTTTCTCTAAGATATTTGTGACAGTGGTTTTAAAAAAATTGACTGATACAATTCCCAAATGACAGTTATCTCTCTCTTTCCTTGAAGACTCCTCAGAGCCTTCCCACCAAGGCATTACCTTTCCACTTATTTCCCAGCAGCCATACGAAATACCTCCACACCAATCTTTCTCCTCCGCCTGAGCTATCATTGCCTTTCTGAGCTTCTATGGATCACGAGCTTTGCCTCTTTCTTGACAGCCTTATTCCATCCATCATTAACAGCCTCTTTCTATTCCTACATCTTCAATTTTTCTCACTCATTCGTTCATTCATTCTTTCACTCTCCCTCTCTCTTTCACACACTTGGAGAAGTTTTTTTTTTTTTTAGTGGGAGAGCCCTGATGATCCCAAGATAACTATACAAACTGGAGCCCATGGAACATCAGAAATAAGGATAAGATCCTAAAGTATGCCAGATTGGGTACCAGAGTGCGACAGGCTGCCTACAAAGAAGCAATGAAAACTATGGGTTTATTGTAATGACAGTATTATAGTTAAGTACAGAAGGATAACAGGCTAAAATATAAATAGAATCTATAAGCAAACCAGCAAGATGATCTTCTGCAAATAATATGAGTAAAATACATTTTCAGGCAAAATTGACATTTTTATTTCATCACCAGGAATTTGAAAGAATTTACATGGGGAAAAAAACAGGAAAAAATAGTTTTGAGAACAACAGCAAAAGTATGATTTACATAGAAACACCTATGTGATAAAACCATGGGAACCAACAAAGAAAATGATTCTTTTCAACATTTGAACCTGAGAAAATTGGTTTGTGGGTAGAAATAAAATTGGACCTCCACTGAATGACATACAAAGCATGCAAAATTGATTCTAAGTAGATTAAATTCTTAAATATAAAAAGCCAAAACAATAAGGCCTTTAGATTGCATTATAGAAACATGGTTTCAGGACTTCAGGGTAAGAAAATATTTTTTGAAGAAATATCTGTATGGTCCTGGTTAAACTCTATGAGAAATAAAACAATAGATATGAATGTGAGAACGAGGGAAATAGGGAAGGGGTGGATAGATGGGGGCAGTAGGGGAAAGGCAGAAGGTACGGTTAGAGTGGTCAGTATACATTATGCATGTGTGTGAAATTGCCAATGAACAAGTTTAGTCAATAAAAGTATAGGGATAAAAATGATGTATCTGTGAAAGGAAATGATTAAGCTTGACTGTGCCAAAGTGATCATCTGTTCACTGATGGATCCCACAAAGAGAGAAGAGATCCCCCTCTGATTTAGGAGACATGCGCTTCATATGTAATGATCAAAAGGCTAATGTTCACAAATATAAAGAGCACCTGCATACTCATTTAAAGATGACAGATAACCCCTTGTGAGAGGAGGAAAGTGATGGGAACAGACATCACCAAGAAGGATGTGGTCCACAACTTCAGAAAAAGGGCTGCATCATATCATTCACCCAGACAATGAACATTTGGATCAGGACAGACACCAGCACATGGAGATGCTCAGGTCAAGCTCATTAACTGCTCTGGACCTTCCAGACGGAGTTTTCTACCTCAGCCATGTATGAGCAGCTACCTCTCAAAGATTCAGAAGAAGGATCCTGTTCATGATTAGGAATTTGTAAATCTTGGAGGAGATTATAATTCTACACTTGGGAAAGTTCTTGCCAGTAAAAATGTGGATGACTGTTCTCAAGGATGTTCAAGAATGAAAACATACGAACTCAACCAACAAGAAATGCTTTCATTAGCAATCAGCAGAAGTCTCCTAAGCATCTGATGAGAGTGATGTTCTATCTCTCCTCCATCTCAGGTCTCATCTCATATTCCTCCAGACCCTGTCTCCAGGTCCCTCATCTCTCTCCAGTTCTAGTTCCCATGATTTTCTAATGGATTTTTCTTCAAACCATAAAGGTCATCTTTAGAAGATAAAATTCATAATAGTTAAAACCATATATGGTAGAATTTTGTGTAACTAAAAATTGATGGAAAATAGTTTCAAATGCGCTACTAGAAAATTTGAGGCAAGCAGGTTGGAGTTGGTACATATAATAACCTCAGAAGAGAATGCCTGACAGTCACTATAAAGAGTAGAGATTGACAGGAATCCAGACCCACCAGTGCTGGGCAGGTTTTTCTTTACAAAGGAATCCATCACATCATTTTCAACATGAGAATTTTCCTGTCAGAAAAATCAGCAACAGAACAATAAAGACAGTATATATTTTATACAGAAAATTAACAAGGTAATTAAAGTACTTCAGTGGAGTTGTCTCTGAAAGATACCATATAATTCCAATTAAAACATTTTTTTCAAATCTTTGTAGTTAGGATATGCAGCCAGCTGTGTCTTCCACAGAAGCCATGCTTCAGTGAACCATTTGTGTGTTTAATATGCAGCACTAGGTAAATTATAAGATGATGAATGTTTATCAATTACTTGGTGTCAATCATAAATACTGTTCTATATGCCATAGGTTTCTTCAGCTAACTTTTATGGAGGGTCTCCCACTGTGCCATCATCAGGAATAGAGAGGCTCATGAGGCATCAGGGTGTGCCCTCAAGGAACTGTATATACACTGAAACTTCAGACAGATGCCTGAAATCAGATTGCTTAAGGTTACCCTATTCATTCTACTTATAATTCTATAGATGTTAAACATGCCCATGAAGGTGCCACTTACACATGATTTGTCTGCCACTCTGGTATAATGCTATCTCTTCAAAACAGTGTCTTCCAGATTTCCAGCTATTAATGCACATTTGATAACCTTAGAAATGAGTATCCATACCTCGGAAACATTACACTGGAAATATGAAGTTGATGTTTTACCTTCTGTAGCATAGCAGCCTTGTCTTAATTTAACCTGTCAGCATCCGTTTATCCCATCGGTGCGGTCCTCCATAAAATCAAACCATCAATTTCCTCAACTGTCAGTACACATAACACTTTTAGGATAAATCTATCAAATAAAACCTGACACCTCCCAGGCTTCGCCATCATTAGGTGGTGATTAATGTTAAAAACTCCCATTTATCTTAAACCCCCTTTTGAATTCAGACATTTTATGAACAGTAGTAGACGCTGTGTTCTCGAGTAGCTTATCCTGATCCAGGTGGTTCCTCTGGCTCCTGAGACACTGGGTCTGGACTTCCCTAAAACATTCCTATCTGGAAGATTCATCCGAAGTCCAGTGTCAGACCTGCCTCTGCTGAGGCAACCCTGGAACCTTGGAACTCTGCTGATTCTCCATCAACCTTAAAACCAGGATGAATGCATTGCATTTTAGAGTTTGGTCACAGCAAAAGCTAGGCTCCCAGAGACCAGTCTCTGAGACCATCTTGAACTGTATTATTTAAAACCTATAGGTATATATTGAATGTCTACTAATTTACTGTTCCTAGGAAAATCTCCATCACCTGGAACTTTCTGGAGACAAGTCTCTTTTCAGCTTGTCTCTCTGTCTCCCCCAGTACATGCATTCATGCACACACACACACACACACACACACACACACACACACACACACACTCAAACTTTATTAGCCTCTTTGTAACCCTTCCAATCAACCACCTACCCTACCTTCTCATCGGCCTTTGCAGCTCTCTGTTTCAATACTCTTTTCCCACCCTCACTTGGTGTCTCTTCTTCAATCTCTGATAGAAGGTCAGTACATCAAGGTCCCTTTCCCTAAATTTCCACAGAAGTGGCATGTGTTATTAAGGCCTTTTCTCACGACTCTTACCACACTTATCAGCGTTTATTGGCTTAGGGACCTGTCTAACGTCTACCCTTCTCTTTTAGTAGTGATGTTGGCACACCACCCTATGAATCCAGTAACCCCTGGGCCTGCACACCCTACTGCTCCGTTCAGCAGATCTGCTTTGCTAGGCTTTTGCTCCAGTTCTTGTTCAATGTTTCAGAAGAGCCCACACAGCTACAGAGACAAGCAGACATACTCCATGTTTTATTTTTCTCACAGGCTTATTCTGCCTTTTATGCAATGTTCTGAAAGCCATTGTTTCCTTTATTTCCCAGATAGGTAGCAGTTTGTCACTAGAGGACTGGATTAGTCAGCCTCTTCCATGCTGGGACCACTTACCAGAGAGAGCAACATAAGCAAGAAAGGGTGTGTTCTAGGCCATGGTTCTGAGGTGTCCATCCACCAGTTCTTGGTCCCAGGAAGCACAGGTTATTTCCTTCAAAGGCACACCTGGTTCCTCCAACTAGGCCCACTTTTTATAGCTTCCACCATCCCTCAATAGCCAAATCGCTTTAAGCAAACCACTGATAAGAGCAGAGCTCTCTGGAAAGTCCCTCACAGTCACCCCTCAAGGTGTGTTTCTAGAATCTTCCAGGAGTCTCTTAATCCACTCACATCAAAAATGAAGACTGAGTATCAGGACCAATCACACACGTACCAAGGGCTCCTTAGAGAACTCCATAAGAAAACCCAAGCCTCTTGTCCTGGTTTACAAAAACCTCCATCTAATCTGCACCCCCCCCCCTCCTCTGAATTCATCCAGCACCACTCTGAACCATCCAGACCTTAGACCCAAGCTAACTAACTGCAGACCTTTGCTCCACTGTGCCTTCTGCCTGGTCTTTATCTGCTGTCTCCCACTTATCATTCAAGAGAGTTCAAATGATGCTGCCCAGCCAGCACAGCATTGATTGGATTTGAATAAAGTAATGACTTAGTCAGCATTGATCATTGCTGACTGCATGTCTCATTCTAACGCTTTTGGATATTTTCACATTTCCTTATTTTTGCAGTGGATGGGGTGGGTCGGGGAATGGCACGGCACACAAGACAACTTGCCGGTTTTCTCCTTCCGCTGTGTGGGTCCTGGAACCTGAACTCAGATCCTCAGGATAGAGGCCAAACACCCTTACCTGCTGCACCATCCAGCCCACCCTCATTCTGATAGTCTATTTTGCATATTTCATTGATCTTTCTTTGGTTGCTTGTCATTTCATGGGAACAAGGTGTTCCTGAAGACAGGTGCTTTTCCAGATTTCTTCGCTGTGAGCACAATGTGGGGTGTGGAGTTCAGCTTGCTCGCAGGAACACAAGGTAAGTAGTTCTTGATGAGGGGAAAATGAGTCAAGTCTGTTACTTCTTAAATGCTCCATAGCTTCTCTCCCCGCACTGAATGTCAAAGAACTTCAGTGTGTAACATGTCTCTGATGGTAAGGAAGATAAAAATGATCATTGCTAACAGTTGTTGGGTGCTTTTCTATGCTATAATGAAGAACTTTGTATTCATTACTTTATTCAAATCCTATTAAAATCCTGTAAGTTAGCTTTTATATTTAGCCCTTTCTAGGCAAGGAAACTGAGGCACAAACGATTCAGGGGCTTTCTGAATGTTTCCCATCTTAAGCCATCATTTTCACCAGGACCCAGAGTATATCACCCGGCTTTATTTCCAGATGCTGTCCAGCACTGATTTTTATTTCTACTCGACTGAGCTGGATTTACACTGCCTCTGAGGTCTGCCCAGGTCATGCTGGCGTCTAACACAGAAGAATCATGCAGCACATCTGTCTCCCATTACTCTTGCTTGCCAGGAAAGCCCATATTCTACTATTGTATGCAACCCTCATGCTTCTACTGTAGCATAAATATGCTTAACCAGCTGTTGCTAACGCTTAGTAATGCTTGCGGCAACTCTACTGAGAGGCGCCTCTTAATGGAGCAGATGGTGTGAAATCAGGCAGGCAAGTGGAAATGCACCGAGAGCACAGGATGGTGCTTGCTGGCTGACCAAAGCATCTCTTTTTTGTCTGATGGTTTTAATCTAAGGCAGGCCATACTCAAGTTCTTATGCCTACTGGCCCCAAAGGCAATATAAAATCTAAGATGAGGCTAAAGGAGAGAGAGCTGTGGGCTTGGCGAACCCTTAGAAACAATGTATGAAATGATAAAGCTGTCATTGTGATGAAGGGTCTCTCCAAAGCAAAGGTAGATGGAGAAGAACAGGAAGACACGAAGTTAAGTATTGAAGGATAACAGTGGTCTTGGGTTCCTCAGTTTCCAGAAACATAAGCCAAGTAAACTTCTGTTATTGTTAAAGTATTCAATATCAAAGATTTTCATTATAGAAACAGAAAATGAACCAAAATACATGTCGGTATCAATACTAACAATATTGACTGTATGAAAGGCACACACTATACAATGTAAAATGAAAAAAAAAAAAAAAAGACTAGAATCAAACAGTCTGGGGTTCAAGGCTTTGGGCCACTTAGAAAATTTCCTACTCCTTTATGTTTATATCATTATCTTCTGGGGAATAAATCCTACCATAATGCTTGAAATGGTGGGACTAAAACAGAGACGAGCTGCTTCTGAGGACAACAGCAGATCCTTCTTAACTCCCAAATACAAACAGAGAAGCCAAGCCAGTCATACACACTGCTGGGTAGCAGAGAGCACCTGGGGATGAGAAAGAGTAAATAACTGTGTGCTTGAGAGATGAAGGCAGAAAAACCCGAGTAAGTGAGACCATTCCCTGCAAAGCACAGCAGGCCAATGGGAAACCAGAAGCCAACAGGAAGGCCCTTGCTGACCCCAATTCCAAGGCAGAGCAAAGGAAGTGCCGGGGGAGGAGTCCTGAGGCCCCTCTGTCCCCTTAGAGGAACACTTAGCATTTCAGGGACCCTGTCAATGCCAAAGGCTGTATGAAATGCACTCGTTAAGAAGCATGCCATGTTTTTTCCAATTAAATTTATTCCAAAAATTTGATTGTTTATGAGATCAGGGTATGAAAACATTAATTCCTTTAAGAGCAAGTCTCAAATGCCCTGCCTATGAGACCATCCAGGCTGAAAATAACTGGGATTCCATGAATGTTGTATGAGTCTGCAGTGCCATCCACACTGCCCTTGAGCAAGATTTATGATCTCCTGCAAAGTTGGCTGCTGCCATTTCATGGCCATACATTTTGGCAGATCTGAGCTTGCTCACTTCAAAAAGAAGAAAAATGATGACATTCTGAAATCCCTCTGATGGGTGTGTCTGTTGGCATTTGCTTACTTATGGTATTGACACACCAGGTAGATGCTGTTTCAAATATGTGCACATAGAAGGTTAATTGTGCTTGGAAACAAGATATGCTAGTCATGAATTTTTCTTACCTAATTTTGTCGTAAACTCCATGAAGAAAAACCAAGGAAAGATTGCAATTTTATCCTTTGGGAAAGCTTCACTTGAAGGGACTGTTCCAGCAACAGTGAAAAAGAAGAGAAGAAATAAAACATGGGGGAGAATATTCCAGAGAGGAGAATTCCAGAAGTATTGAAAGAAAAAGCAGTCTCTGGGAGTGGATCAGGTGACTGAGAGTCAGCGTGATTACAATGTGCCAGGCACTGGGAGGCTGTGTTGGGACTTCAGCTCCCTAACTAGGTGGATGTGATACATTTAGAGCACAACAAAGTAACGGCATGGTCTAGCTCCTGCTACATGTGAATCTTTCTTGTGTCTGTTTCACTAGACTCTAGAGGCAAAGGAGCCAGTAAACTAGACACTGTGGCCAAATAGAAGAGAGGGCTGCCTAGACCAGACACAGCAGTGAAGTTGGGGAGAGATGGTTGGAAAGTTCATCTCAAAGGCAAAGTACAATATCTTGACAGGTTTGGGAGTAGAGACAAAAAACCTCACAAGATTCAATAATGATCTGTTGGGGTCTACATAATTGGAAAGGTGGAGCTGATGCCAAGGGAAGAGAGTAAGAGGGTATGGAAAATGTTCCTGAAACTCACAGGTAAAATCCTAACCCCAGGGCTGTTCCTTTTGGAAATAGAATCTGTTGCAAATGTAATTAACTTACGTGAAGTCATTCCAGAATAGACTTGGCCTCTAATCTAATAGGAAGAATAGCTTTTGAAATGGAGTGAAGGAATTTAGACACTAGCAGAACACCATGTAAAGATAAAGTAAGACTGCTGTATATTCAGGAATACCATGGACTGTCAGGAAGCTCTCTGAAGCCAGTAGAAAGTCCTGGAGAGATTCAGAAGGCTTTGGATTGAGCCTGTCTTGGTAGGAGGTGGCTACTGAGTTATGTAAGGGTAAGTGTGCGGTAGGCAGCTCAGGGTCAAACATATAAATTCACAAAGAAGGCTCAAATTTATCATAGAGGATGTCATTCTGTATGCTGTGAATATCATTGGTTAATAACGAAACTGCTTTGGCCTATGGCAGGGCATCTTAGAAGCAGGCAGCATATCTGCACAAAGATAAAGGAGGGCGGAGTCAGACCGAGATGCAATCCAATCACCCAAGGAGCAATATGTAAAGGAATTCAGGTAAGCCATGAGCCACTTGGCAAGACTTAATAATAGAAATGAGTTGAGTTAAGATGTGAGAACTAGCTAGCAATAACCTGAGCCATAGGCTGAACAGCATGGAATTAATATAAGCCTTTGTGTGATTATTTGGGCCCAAGCAGGGGTTGTGAGTTTGAACTTGGGGCTAGACCAGGTAGCGGGCAGAAGAGATTCATTTGGACAGCGGGGATAGCCTGGGCCAGAAATTCCATACAACAGGCTTATTTTAGGAATTGTAAGCATGCTCACAGTATTTAAAGCCAGGAAAAAGACAAGCTTTAGAGGTTTGGAGGGTGAGTACTAATAGTAGCTCAGTGGTAGTCATTGCCTAATGTGTCTTCTTTAGGCTGTGTGTTTTATTTCCAACAAAGACTTAAGAAAAATAAAAGCAAATAAATAAAAGCAAGTGCAAAAATACGGAAAGAGTTCTGAGGTGGAAGAGTTCAGTGCCCAAGCAGGAGAAAGGACCAGTGAAGTAGTCGCCAGAAAGTGAGGGAAAAGAAAAACAGATGCATCCCAGTAACTGAAGGACAAAAGGGTTTTTAGGAAAGATGGAAAGAACAGCTATGTCACATGTCCCAGTGGGGAACTAACCACTGGAGTTAACAGTGCAGGGGACTTAGTAATCATCATGGACTAGGAGTAGGTTAAAGAGAGATTAGGAGGCAATGTTGGCAATATTGGCAACAGCTCTTTTTACAAAGGAAGCGAAGAAATTGAGCAGTAGCTGTAGGTGCTAATGGTTTGAGAGGTAATACGTTTGTATAAGGGCAGATGTATACAGGTGTTGAAGATGGAAAAGAATACTGTATTTACATGCATTTGGGAATAATTCAGAAGGTAGGAGAGATCATCATGAAAGCAAAATAAGGAAGAATTAATGACAAAGTGGTGTACTTCAGATGACAAGGGTTGAATTCAGGACACACTGGACTGTGACCATACCAAGGCTCCTCTACAGGATGGGGAGGGAAGCAGAATTCATGGGCACACACTGGTAAGCAGAGACCTGGTACTAGGAACTCTGGCAAGTTCCCCTCTGGTGCTTCTGTTTTCTCAGTGGAATAACAAGCAATGCCGTTAGATGAGGGAAGCAGGAAAGCAGTACCAGAGGTTTATGGGTAGGTGAAAAGATCCCCAGTGGTCATTTAGAGGATGGGAGCCCACATACAAACACCTTAGTATGTTCCGCTGAAGAAGAGTTAGGGGAACATAAATAGACAAGGGGGAACAAACCAGTTCCCCTGAGGTGGCTGCTTGTGTTCCCAGAAGGCATTGCAAGGAGAAAGAGCAGGAAGAAGGGTCACAGGAAATGGGGACCTATAAAATACTCAACCCAGTGTCTGTTTATCAGACACCCAGCCTTAGCTTCTCCAGGCCTGAATGTATAAAGCTGTTGCTTCCTCTTTCTACAGGCTTGGTTTTCTCTTTCAGAGTCATTCAATTCTTTTTTCATGACAGAGAATGAACGGAGCAATTCCCAGTCAATGGCTGTCATCCATTTCGATTTCCAGACAGCACATCTCTATTGGGTTTACACTAGGTAAGGCTGAAGGGAAAGTGACCCAGACAGGCACCTCGTGCTATAGAGATCATATGAGATCTACTTTTCAATGTGAACTTGATCAAGGAAGCTCTTCCCAGACACAGAGTCAAACCTTTTTCTGGATATGTCTGTGAGAATAAGCACTAAATTCATAGGCTAAGTAAGGCAAACTGCCCTCCCTGATATGGGTGAGCACCATCCAAATAATAGAAAGGTTGAATAGAACAAAAGTGATAAGAAATGCCTACCTGAGGCATTGCTTTTCTTTGTCTTAAAACTGGAACATAGGCCATCTACTCTTTAGAATATTATGGGACTCGTTGACATCCATCATTGTGAGATCCAGTTCCATGTGGTAAATTTGCTTATCTGGACAGACCTAGTCAACACAGAAGACTCCCATGTGACCTATTGGTACTATTCCAGGGGGTTCGCTATGGGTAGACACCTAAGGAGCAAGGCATGAGACTTATGACATGACCCACTCCCCAGGAAAGTGCATTCCTCTGAGATGCTGCTTGTGTGTAGTCCGCAATGAAGAGGTGGATCTAAAGGCTATCTACGGAACAGATTGTGTCTGCAGAAACGTAGATAAAACAGGCCCTGCTGTACATATCTATCTCACCTTCTTCACTACGGAAAACACAGGTGGACCTAAAGGAATGTGTGGATTCAGGACAGCTACTCCTCTCAGGCACAATGTAGACAGCCCTCCTGATTTTGTTAAGGGTGGCTTTTATATTTTAAATGCTTGAGAAGAAACCAAAAGAAAGATAATATTTTGTGAGATATGAAAATTGTTTAAGAATCAGATTTACAACCATTGAGCTTTGTTGGAGCATAGCCATACCTCATTTGGGCCCTTCTGGTTGTTTCTTTCATGGGCAGAGTTGAGTAGTTGCAACAGAGATCTTTTAGAATGTTCATTATTTGGCCCCTTTACAGAAAAGATTTTCTAATCCTATAGTTTGGTGCTCTGAGACCAGAAGTAATGAAAGGGGTAAAAATCTCTGGGCCCAGGTGAGTCAGATCTAGGAGATAGGAATTATCTGGACCCTATAAGAAGTCAAGCAGAAGCCCAAAGTCTGGGTCTATTCACAAAGTAGGTCTAAAGGTAGAGAAATCAGGTACGGTAGAGCAAATATGGAACCTTGATACACCATAGGTTGAAAGTGAGCTCCATGAACAAAACTGGTTTGGGCAGTAGTCACTCAAATGTCCATGGAGCAAAGCATAGGTACCCCGTCTATGGCACTGTTAGAAGGTAGTCAAATATGTAGGAACTTAGCCAGAAGTCTTCTGATCACTGGGGACCCCTAAAAAGGGCTAATAGAGCCCTCAGTCCCTTTATGTCCTCTTTGCTTCTCTACTGCCATGGAATGAGCATCTTGCTGTACTGTGAGTTCCTCTGCCATGCATCAGCCAACATGGACTGAGACTCCCCAAACAAGACCGAAGTCACCCTTCCCTACTGTCATTTGTTTTTTGTAGGTGTTTATCAGACTGACAAAAGACTAACTCAGATACCAAAGATCTTCAATTGCGTTGGCAGATGAAGAAATTATGGGCCTGCAGAAATGAATTCATATCCTAGGGCTATGGGACAGGTCAGTAGCTAGGCTAGATTAGAGCTCACATATTTCTGATTCTCACTTCAATACTCTTTTCTGCTTTGTGGTCTTTCTGTGCTTCTGAAATGAGAATCTACTCCTTCAAATAGTTAGGTACCACTGTCCCATCCTTCCTGTAAAAAATGCCTTTAGTCCTCCAGAGCCTATGGAGGAGTGTGGTGCTAAATTGGGAATTTCTTTTATTGGTCTCTAGAATTGCCGTTCTGTCAATCAAACCAGGAACTACAGAGTCATTTTCACATTGTCTGAATTTCCAGCTGGGTATAAAATATAGCTCCTGCCATTCAAAAGTTGTCTCTGCCTTCAGATTCTGAAATCTTTCCAGGGACAGTCTCTCAAATATGTCCATGTATCTAATTTAAAAATATAGACTTTTCTGCTTTTACTTTAAAGCCCAAATATAGCCTCACATTTGCTTGGGCAAGTACATTTAATAATATCTAAATGCCCTCATCTATTAACTATTCATCCATTTTCTCCATAACTACTTACAATAAATATTGATGACTGTCTAGCCTTGGAAATGGCTATACACACGGGAGAATATTCATGTATGTCTCATTGATTTTCCTGACAGGGCCAAATGGAGCAGGTAAGCCAATTTAGCACAACCGATTCCAGTTTTGCACAGACTGAGAAGAAGTGCTATGGAAATGAACAATCAATCTTATACCATTATTAATAATAAAATTTAGTTCACAAACAGCTCCTTCAGTCTTCTGCACACCTTACGACATTAATAAATTTATTCATCAACCCCTATGGAGGTGTTATTATAACTGGAATGAGAAGCCAAGAGAGATTTAAATGGCTGCCTAGGGCAAAGGTCCAAGTCTTACTGCGGCCCAAAGCAAAGACTCTCTGTCACAAGCGGATTTGATTTCTCAACTTTATCGCAGGCCTAGTAAGCAAGTATAAATTTTCAACTTGAGTTTTATAAGTGTGTATATCTCATAGCAATAATGACAATGTAATAAATGCTACTATTTTTTAACACTATACCAAGCCCTGCTCAGTGTTGGGACACAAAAAGCAAAGATCCCTTGCCTCCGAGAAAAACTTGAACATTGGGGATTAAAAAGGAGCCATGACTCACAGTGCAAAGGGTACTGAGTCTCCATCTGAGGTATGAGAGAGGCATGCCAGAGAGATATCAGGACCACCGGAAAAACCACCCTGACAAGGCAGTGCCTGAGCCACATACCCCACAGGGTAGATGGGAACAGGGGTGGGAATGGAGGAGAACATTCTAAGGAAAGACGTGAGACAACATGTGGAACTGTGTTTCCTCCTCTGAAGGTAGAAAACCCTTCAGCCTGACCAGATGCAAAACAGCATGCTGCTGCCACTGTGGCATACTCAACAATCCAAATTTAGTGTCACTGCCCCCCCATCCCCAACAGGCACTGTCTTTGACAATGTGAGGTCACATGACATTTTTCCCATCTAGGTGGGGTCAGGTTTCCTCTTCAGGGCTATAACTGACTGAACAAGTAGAGTACAGTGAAGTTATGTATATGACTGCTGAAGCCAGTTCAGAAAATCCAATGCTGCCACTGCTTTGTCCTTTGGACACTTGCCGTACTGAGTGGCCAGTTCCAACCCACGAGCCTAGGGTTGGCATTCTCAGGTTTCTCAGGCTATATAAAGCTAGGCTTATCAGTACTCAAGTCAACAGCCTCAGTTGTGGTTGACAGCCACACCAACCTCCGCATAAAAGTAGTAATGCTTTCATATGATTCCAGCCACCAGCAAGCAAGCCAGAGTAGTTTGTGTAGGTTTTTCCTCTGAAATGGAACATACCATTCTAGAGAGAAGAAGTCTCTTAAGACTCAAAGAGCCACTGAAACATACAAGGCTCAGGAAGCTTGTGAAATTTACAAGATTTAGAAAGGTCATAAAGTTACAAGATCCATCCTATTGTCTCCAAAATTACACAAACACAATTTCTGAGGAGAAGTGACTCTCCAGGAAGCTGCCTACATGTTGGGCAAGAAACCCCAAAGATACTATTTTCCTGAGTCACTACCCATGCCAGGGTGGGCTGTTTGGTGAAGTAGCTCCCAGAAGTCACTCATTGCTCCTATCATTGAGTGAACTATGCTAAACCACTGGTGGAATCATTGTTTTTTTGCTCTGTCCTTAGTGTTCTATCTGAGATGAATACATGCTTGTTTATGTTTCCCCAGAAGTCAGTCACACAGCATCAGGCTCCTTCTGTTTCCCCAGCCTTGCTGTAACAAAACAACAGTAAAACCTACGTGGAACCCACAGCATTCTCATTCACATGGCAGTGTAACCTTCTTTCTGCTGGAAATGTCAGAGACCCATACTAAAGACAGCTGTGCACGCAATCCCACCAAGCGTGTGCTTAGAAATTAGAGGTATCACAAGCTATTCTGCACAGCACCTTGGACAGTCTGTGTGTTGCAACAGGCTGATCCAAGAACCCATCTGGTCAGCCGCAGATTTGTTCAGCTTTAAAGAAAATTGCCTGTTACCTAACAGCTGATGGGTATGAACACTGAATAGCTAGTCACCAAAGAAGCCCCCACCAAGGCCAGCATCTAAGGCAAGTGCTGTATTGGAAAAACTGACATTATTAACCCTTCCACACAAACTCCCCTGCTTGACAATGTGCGATGTCCCCTAACCATGGTCCATTACACCTTCCACTCCATACCCTCTCTCAAAATGCATATCATAATGGCATGCTGACATTACATGAGAAGGACCCTCAATCTTTTAGTTTTTAGTTTCATGGCATTCAAATAGTGACAGTTGATTATAGGGAAGGGATAGAAATAAGACTATTGGAAATATCAGTCACTATAAAACAAAAAAATCCTGAAGAAACACTCGCTACTTTATAAAACGTCACCAGATAAATAATGCCTTCTGAATTGAGATAATTCCTGATGTCATTAAGCTCCAACAGAGATCTGATACACTTAAAACTCCAACTAAATGTTGAGAGATGACTGTGCCACCATGGCCACACAGACAAGTAAGGCAACCCAACTTGTGCCTGAGCTAGAAGGCTGCTTTTCGCTCTTTTTATCCTGGGTAGCATGAAGTGACAGCCTCTCTTTCTTTCCCTTTCTCTTTAACAGGCATTTCATCCCTGGGAATTCCATAACTGACTCAGAGCTTCGTTCCCTCACCTAACTCAGAACTGGCATCATCTCTAGGGCATGTTTCTCATTCCTGTTCTTATACACTGCCCCCCAGCAGAGAAGAATAATTGCATCCATCATACTGGGGGCTTTCAAAATCATCCCTCCTGGCTTGTGGCTGCTAGTGGGGCAGGGGGATCATATGCCTTTTCTCCAGCTTGGATGCCAAAGTCTTGTATATTTGGAGATAACACTATAAGGAGGTAACTATGATTAGGTGAGGAAATTAGACAATACTGGAATCCTTATAGAAAGAGACTAAACATAGCTCACTATATTTCTCTCTCCTAAAGGGGTACAAGGAAAAATAAGCTGTCTGCATTTGACAAGAGAGCCTTAATCAGGAATCAAATTTGCCACATTGATCTAAAACTTTCCAGTCTCCATGAATGGAAGACATTAATTTCTGGTGTTGAAAGCACACAGTCTAAGCTGTTTTGTTAAAGGAAGCATGAGCAGAGTAATACCAGCATCTCTGAACAGGAGATCAAAAAAAAAAGCTGCCTTTGTCTGCCCACCAAGTGAGCCCTCAAAGCCAGGAAAGCCTGAATGTAAGACAGAAGCAGAGGTGTGGGTGCTCCCACTGCTCTGGTTCTTCTGCATGCTGACGAGAAGATCATGTCAGCCTCCAGCCACTGCAGCAGAATGGGTGACAACAAACCTCATCTAAGGAAGGGCTGTGTGCAGCTATCATAGGTAGACATAGATATACCTGATATACCTCCAAACCTGGTCCTTCCAAGAGTCCTTGGAGTGAGACAGCATGACAGTATAATGTATGTGTAGGTAGTGGGGGCTAACTGGACCAGAGTTCACTTTGTCCTAGAAAGCTGATCTTAGAATTATTTGGAAACAATGCTCAGTGAATCTCAATGGCCCCTGACTCCTCCTCTGCTGCAAGTTGGTTTTCTGTCATCGTAAATATTGGTTTATACTGATTGGCCAGTAGCACCTTCCTGCTACTACCTCTACAACCATGCTAGGAGAGTTCTGGGAAGAGGAAAGACAGAGCAGGAGATGCCAGCAAATGCAGAGGAATGAAGATGAGAATGCTGTGCTGGGCAATGGTACCAAGTCATGTGACTAAACATAGAAAAGAATAATGGGCTAATTTAAATATAAAAACTGGTTAATATTAAGCCTGAACTACTGACCTAGCAGTTACTACAATATTAAGCCTCTGAATAATTATTTTACAAGGGACTGCAGGACTACAGGTCCAGACCTCGGGGCTAGGCTAGTCCTGAAACTTCTGACTACATAAGACTGTAAACCCAAAAGGTTTGACTTTGCTTATGAAGAATATCTAACTCTACCACACAAGGTGAAATCACAATGGTGGAGGAGTTCCTCCGATGGGATGCGGTTTGGCAAAAGCAATGAACACAAAAGGTCTGTGTTTATTTTGGGTTCTGAAAAGTCCTCAGCAGAACAAGTTAAAGAAGCAAATGTTTGTGGACCTATACATCAAGGACTGTCAGGCTGTCACCGTGGGGTAGCTGTGTGTGTTGGGTACTTCTCTGTTCCTGTGTCAAAACATCAGGACCAAGTGATTGGAGAGGGAAGGTTTGTTTGCTCTTCTCTTTCTAGAGAGGATGAGTTGATGCCTAAGATGCACTTTCAAATGATGCTGATATGGTTGGTTACGTCCACATTTTGAGTGGCAACAAGACCAGGGTCCCAAATTCCTGATTTTATAAATCAACTAATCGGGCCAATACAGATGAGGGATCCTTGATAATCTCTCTCTTCCTTCCACTCTCCTTTCCTCTTTCTCTCTCTCTCTCTTTTTCTCCTTCCCCTTTTCCCTTGATTTAGCACCTATACTTTGCCAAGTAGAGCAATAGCGAGGGAATGTCTCCAACCTCTTCAGGTTTGATGCCTGAATATGTTGGAGTAAACTCACAGTAGTTACTTTATCTCATGTTCAAGGGCATTGTAGAAAAAGTGGGTTCCTGAGTATTGGAAACACAATGAGATTTAAAAGTTTATTGGCCCTTCTTCACAGGGAAGATCTAGGTGGGCATTGTAGGTGATATGCCAGACCGAACTGACTCACCTTGGGATTCTGTGCCCTCCCTGGGGAATGAATGGGGGGTATGGGGTTCAGGGAGGCTGATGGAAGATGGAGGGGGGAGGGAGGGGGAGTAACAAAGGGTTTGAGAAAAACTTTTTAAATAAAAAAAATTACAAAAAAAGGAAGGGTGAATATTTGACAGAGGATGAATGGTCCCAGGGAGCAGAAGAGACAGCCTGCACTCTGAGCATGAAGTGTGACGCTGGTCACACTGTCAGTTAATCTGAAGGATCCAGACTTCAGGGAGACAAGGACCTAGGGCCTCTCGTCTGTCTGTCTGTCTGTCTGTCTGCCTGCATATCTGAGCTTAGAATGAAGCTGGAGCAGAAAAAGATCAGAGAGACTTTGATGATGAAACATCTGATTCTTAATTTAAAAATGCTATCTATGGCAAAGTGCCACACTTTGGGTTGTTGTTTCTCACTTCCTGATCTTATGATTGCAGCAAATCCTAAAAGAAAACCTTTGATTAAACTCATTCTTTTTTTTTTTTTTTTTATTCTCCCGTTAGGTGAGATTTTACAGTTTCAAGTTTAGCAGAGGCTATTCACGATGCACATTTTTTGACCCATAAGATAGTCTGAGTAGAGAGTCCTTGCCAAGAAATCTGTCTCTTTAACAAGCTGTCCAGGGAAAGTCTGCTTCAACATGTATGAGAACCTGGTTCAGAAAGCCAGTAGCTGTGTGAATGTTGGGCTGTCAGGTGCTGGGAATCAGAGACAAGTGAATCCCCAGAGTTTAGGGGCTGGCCAATCTAGCTGAATTGTTCCCTTAGTTCTGTGAAAGACTGGCAAAAGCACATCCCACCTCCCTCAGTAGACACACATACACACGGCAGCACACACAGGCTGTCCAGGTTTCTCTCATTGTCTTTTGTGGAACCCTTTTCTGAGTCTGTTCAGAAGCTGAGAGGTGGAGCCAAGTAGAGTGCATGGCCTAGCATGGGTTCCCTCCTCAGCACCACAAAGTCAATCAATGATCTAGTGAAGTTCAATAGAAACACAAAATAAGCTCCTGTAATTTACAATCTTTGTGCCTACAGTTTAGAAAGTGAAAATAACTAGATCAAATAAGCTTTAACAATGTATTTGTTTAGCCCACTATTGTGGGGTATTTGTGCACTGTGTGAAGATGTACTGCTATCATTCACGTAATAAAGAGCCGAATGGCCAATAGGAGGCAGGAGAGGATAGGAGGGATTTTTGGCAGAGAGAGAGGAAGTAAGAGAGATAAATCTACACACTCTGGGATGCAGATCAAGTCAGAACATTTGGAACAGAGGGAAGGTAACCGAGCCATGTGATAGAACATAGATTAATAGAAACAGATTAATTAAGTTCCTATCCCCAGACAACAGGCGTTTTGTAACTGTCTTCTCAGTGGTTCTAATATACAGCAAAATGTTGTAACAATGCCACTTATTATCTCATTAGATTTATACTTTATTTTTAGCTCAAATATTTGAAGATGTCATCCATCACCATATCATACTATGTCAGGCTCTTATTACCAAGTTCCTGACTTCTAGGATTGTTATTTACTCTACTTGGAATTTCTGGACAAAAGCAATCTTCATAACTCATTTCTGCAATTCTTTTGCTCATCTCTTTAAAATCTGAACCTTTAGCTTCTCTCCCATGATTCCTAGTTACAAAGCGGTGGACTTAACAACTCCCATCCTTCAGCCCATTTCCCACAGCTTAGGGACACTTGGTTATTTTTCTTAGCATCAGCCACTTACAGCTCCATCTGGCTGCATATAGGAACTCCAGAACTTTGAGCCCCTCTCTAGCTGTGGCATTTCATTGAGAATTAACCATCGATTTCCTGCGTTTCAGAGGAATCCCTGGAGAAAAACAAGACTTTCCCAAAAGCGGTTTCCAGGGAAAGGGAGCAAGACACAAATGCAATTCATAAACCCACTTCCCAGCATTATTAGAGGTCCCCATCCTGTTAGAGCTTCGGTCCCCACACTCCTGGGTTCTGAGACAGAAGGGTTTGGGGGCAGCCCTCTGAGAGGCGGAAAAGCAATGGGGAGAAAGAAGTGAGCTGTAGTGCGGCACCGAAGGTTCACGGGGAAGCCAGCTGTTTGGTGTGTGTGCCACTCATACAACATGAGTCTTGTTTACTTACCCGTATGTAAATATGCATAGCTGAAGCACCCTCTAGTGGAACACCCAGAGAAGGGCTTGTTTCCTGGACAAACAGTGTATTCAGAAACCTCGTCTAACCACAGCATCTTCAATGAGAACACATACCTACAGCTTCTTCACTGGCGTGGCAAGGTCTTGGATGCTCAGGCTGAATCGCTAGGGTTGTGGGAATGGGTCGAACTTGCTTTCTTTAAGTTCTCTCCTGAAGGTTTGTGCTCCCTCTGCACACAGTGGGGGAAGGCCATGTTTAGAAGTAAGAACCATGGCGAAGGAAGAGTTGAAGGTCCTTCTGGGGTCCCTTGAGTTCACCAAATGGCCTGTTCACATTTCTAAACAGAGACATGGGAAGGAATCACTCTCAGTCTCACGATATGTGGCCTGCTACAAGGAAGAGCAGGAATTGGAAGTCTGCCCTACTGTTTTAAACTTAATAAAATTCCATGCAAAATGTAAAAGAATAAAAGAAAGCAGTAAAGATTATTGAGAAGTCCGCAATGCCTTGCCAGATGCAATCCCAAGTCCATACTCTATAACAGAAACCAAAGACAAGTTTTATTGCATGAAAATAAAAATTTTCTGAACAGACCCAAATTAATAAAGTTAAAAGACAAGAATCAAGAAAAAATATGACAGAGAGCACTAGAAAATAATAGGTGAAGTGTTCCTACATCCAAGAAGCCAAAAATCAGTAATGCAAAGAAAATGTACAGGAACAGATAGATGAGAGCAAAGAAGCAGTGCAACATCATCCACACATCCATAGGAGAGAAGAGTGCAACATCCAAACATCCATAGGAGAGAAGAGGGCAACATCATCCATAGGAGAGAAGAGTGCAACATCCAAACATCCATAGGAGAGAAGAGTGCAACATCATCCATAGGAGAGAAGAGTGCAACATCCAAACTCCATAGGAGAAAGAGGGCAACATCATCCACAGGAGAGAAGAGTGCAACATCATCCACACATCCATAGGAGAGAAGAGTGCAACATCATCCATATGAGAGAAGAGTGCAACATCCAAACTCCATAGGAGAAAGAGGGCAACATCATCCACAGGAGAGAAGAGTGCAACATCCAAACATCCATAGGAGAGAAGAGGGCAACATCATCCATATGAGAGAAGAGTGCAACATCCAAACTCCATAGGAGAAAGAGGGCAACATCATCCACAGGAGAGAAGAGTGCAACATCATCCACACATCCATAGGAGAGAAGAGTGCAACATCATCCATAGGAGAGAAGAGTACAACATCCAAACATCCATAGGAGAAAGAGTGCAACATCATCCACACATCCATAGGAGAGAAGAGGGCAACATCATCCATAGGAGAGAAGAGTACAACATCCAAACATCCATAGGATAATACCCATCCCACCCCTAACAATTGTTTTCCTACATCAAAGAGTAAAACTATGGTCTGGTGTGAAAGTGGAAAGTAAACATTTTTGCACTGACCAAAAAGAACAGTTTTGTAATATCTGTCAAAATAATGCCACACACTCATTTCCCAAGGGAGTATGTTTGCAGGAATCTATCTAGGGCAAAATCCTAGAAACACTGTAGGTGTCAATAAGAGATAAATTAATTAAACCATGATATAGCATTAGTGTGTATGATAGTCAGTGTTGAGTGAAAACCTGCCTCTATTAATGAATACTTAGAACAGCATTGTTTTGGAGAGTATCTGAGAGAGGAGTTGGCTGGACAAGAAGAGGCTGTGGTTTGTTTTTCCATCTCTCTGATATGTCAGATTTTCCCCAATCTTTCACTATCTGGGTCTTTATTATTTTACCAAATAGAATTTGTGCAATAATCTGGCATCAAGTAAAACCTGGACCACCTTCACTCCGAGTCTCTGTGGCAATGTGAGCTCCTTGACTCTGTGTGCTGTTCCAAAACTTGTGAAAATTCTAGAAATATTCCTACTATATCACAAAGTATAAACATTTGGAAATCTCTCATAGTTTTTATTTTGTTAAAGAACCAATTTGAGGTAAATAGGATTTTTTTTTACTGCATTGACTTAAGCATTGTTGATAAAGGAAGGTCAGGGGTATGGTGATTTCATTAGTAGAGCTTTCATTTCTATTCTCTGTTAAGTACCCAGTAACGGCATGTGGCATTCTTTATCTTAGTATATGTGTTAGTACCAGCAAGCACAAGGCATGATGTGAGCATGCATGCTTTAAACAGGCTAGCTGCCCTGCAAGCTTCCATCGGTCCTCCTGCCTTTACCTCCCATTTTGCCACAGGAGTGCACTGCATCTGGGAACCCAAATTCTGGTCTTCGTGCTCTCAAGCCACGCATTTGGCCCATGACCATTTAGCCAGCCTGACACACAACAATTTAAAAGTCAAGTTTATTGAGATCTAATTTAAAGTGTATCAGTTTGTGCATAAGCATTCATCTTTAAGGATACTACCTAATAACTTTTGACAAACTCACCTAGGTCACACAGAACCTTTCTATCTCTTCAAAATCTTCCATCCCCCTTCATATCAAACCTTCTACACATCCACACTCAGTTCCCTATAACCACAAAATGTTGCTCCTCTTTTAACTTTTTGAGAACAATTTTGAACTTTCAGAAAATTTGCAAAGGTAGTCCAAAGAGTCCTCATATACCCTTAGTCCATCTTCTAAGGTTAGAATCTTGCATAAGCCCCGTGTGTCTCAAAATTAAGAAATCAACGTTGGAAAATCACCATCAAGTAAGCTGAAGGCATTATTCACATTTCACAAACTTTCCCTTAATGTCAATTGCCTTGTGCTTTCTTATGAGATTGACATTACCCACTTGGAGAATAAATGCCACAGAGGTGAAGTGTCCTTGACATAGCATCAAACCATCATGTCTACATTGGTCATGCTGAGCTTAATGACTTCCAAGTTTTCTCCATGGTAGGCTTGAGATTTCATGTTCTCTGTTTCTTACAGAGTCACTCTCATGGGGAGGGATATTGAAGTCTACCTGCTAGAAAAGAGAAATGTTTCCCTCCTCTAGACTAGTCTCTTCCCAGTGCCTGGGGGTTCAGTGAGAACCTGCTGGACAGCAGTCTGCCTGCACCTGTAGCCTCCCACTGTGATTGTATCTGCCCAGCATCCCATACTTCCATTCTAGTTCACACTTGGACTTAGTAATTGCTTGAAGTTTTAGGTGACTCCATCCATACTCACTATATGCTCCTGGTATCCCCTCAGCCAAACAAAAATTATCCTCCCATTTCTCTCTAGAAAGCTTTGCCTTATTTTGGATTTTAGACTATTGAGTTGTCCCATTTTTAATGGCTTCAACAACAAATATGCCTTTGTTGTTTATGAAACATTTAATCTGTTAGAATGTGGTGACACTCCAACCTTCTATATCCAATGAGTAAGAACTTGACATGCAAATCCTCTTTCTTCCAAGTGAGGCTGCACAATGTCCTCAGAGAACATTCTCAGTCATTCACTAGAGGTGAGGACCACCATTGGTTGACATTACCCAGTACACCAAGACCCATGACTGTCCTTGGGCATGTCTGATACCAATTCAGAAGAAAATTAAGGGACATATGTCGAAGCAAAGTCTCCTCAAGTTACCCTCTCTCTCAAGTCTCCTTTCTACATTCCTCAGTCCTCCAAGATGCCCTTCCAGTAAGCCATCTGCTACAGGTGTGCCACGGCACCAACCAACTGGGCCACCTACGTCCACCACACCACATGGACATACTTAAACTGTCCTACAGGTAACCAAGAATTTTAAGTGTGTTTAAGCATCTGGTGGGTCTGTAAGTAAAAAGCCAGCTAACCCTACACACTCATGTCTCTAAACATTTCTTACATCCCATGTATGCACTTCTTTTACTCATTCACCAAACAAGTAGCAAATATGTCAGGAATTACATGCCAGGAATTATGCTGGGTATTGAATATGCAGCAAACTCATTCCATAGGAAACACTCAACACACATTTGTCTGTAAGAAGAGGCTAAACAATGGTGAACTTTGAGTGTTTTTCCAGGGCACACAATTGCCTTTATAATCAATCAATAACGTTTCTATCTGAACAGCCATTAGAAGTTCCATTTGAGAAGTCTCACCTTCTGAGGGGCCATGAAAGGTTGAAACTCATGTAAGTTAAATGCTTGTCTGATGGTTTCACCATTAGTGGCAGAACCAGGTCTTGAAGTCTTTTAACTCCAGATATAGTGTCCCAGCTGCCTCGGTGGCTGTGGAAGTTGTCTGCCATGCTTATGATTATTGGCTGTGGGATAAAGGGAGTTAATGCTCTGTCCTATTTGAATAGAAAAAACAGCCCCCACCACACATACACGTATGTGTGGATAAGTTTGTGCAAGATGACAGGGTGTTCAGGCCTAAATGTCTACACTTCTTAATCTTAAGCTCTTTCTTATTCACAGTGGTCAAACAAGGTTCAGGTAATGCCATGAGATGCATAGTGATGCATATTATCAGCTGCATTGTCAGGAGATGGCAAGGAAGCTTCATTAATGTCAGCTGAGAGGAAGAGAGAGCTGAACCACTGTCCAGCTTCTTAGCTACAGAAACCAACTCACCCACAAATCCACCAAAGATTCTTTAGAACCTTCTCTGGGAAACGGCAGGAGGAATGACAGCAGACAGCAGGTCCAAAATTCTGCAAGAATCAAATCATTTGTCTGCTATCTTTCAATGTGCGCATTCAGCTACAGGGAGGTCAAATCCAATCAGCATGAGATCCCTGGAGCAGGTGACAACCTGAGCATGCTTGAACTTCAGACAGTTGGGGCAATAACATTATCGCCAGGCAAATTTGCCCAAATATCGGGTGAACAAAGCTTGTTTACTCCTGCACACTGCTTGCTGGAGCAGGAAAGACAGTGCTAGCTCAATTTCTTCTCCTGGGACACTTTTTGAAGTCTGTTGTTAAGAGGAGACAAAATCACAGTCCCAGGAGATCTGTAGAGCCAAGATTGATCTTACAGCTATCACACAGAGAGGCAACCATAAAACAACCAGCCTTTCTCTATGATTTAAAGCCACCAAAAATCCAAGGTTTCTCTGGTATTTGGGGATGAATTTGGGAAACTTTTTAGCAAAAGGATTTGCCAGCAGTCAGTGTTTGTCCTGAAGGAGACATTCCCTGAGTCAAAACATTTAGACTGTAAAGTCAGGATAATGTGTCAGCCTACCCTGAGGTAATGTCACAACATCTTGACAAAACATATGCCACAATAAAATTAAATCATTGAAATACAAGGGAAAGGGCTCAGTGGCTATATTTGTCTGGCTGTGTTATACACCTCCGTCTTCAGTTTTCTCTGCTGGAACGAAAGGAAACTTCCATTTGCAAATTAAATAGGAGTGATAAATTGCTCCCAATAAAAGTGGAATTCATGAAAAGTTTATTTGAAATAGACTAGAATATTTTTATCGCCCAACTCATTATTTCACAGTTACACATAGGTCATGATTGAAGTCATATGCATCTTATCATAATTGTTCCTCATGATTAAAACACGTAGAGTAAACTGAATATATCTGCAATGAATATGTCTGGAATCATCTTTGTATCTTAAACTTACAAATGGAAATGTTCGCAAAAGTTGGTTGGGCTGGAGTGATTGCTCATCAAGTAAGAGTGTTCATGTACAAGCAAAAGGATCTGAGTTCAAATCCATGAGTGTCTGTAACCCCAGCATTAGAAGATGAAAACAGGCAGATCCCAGGAGCTCTCTGGCTAGCTACCCTGACCAAAACTGTGTGCTTCAGATTCAATAAGACCTGTTTCAAAAGGTGAGATGGAGCATACAGGAAGATACACAACATCCTCCTCTGGCTTTCTCATGTGAGCATGAAGACATGCACATGTTAAACACACACCCCATATACATACATACATGTATATATATGGTTTTCATATATATGTACACATAAATGAAAATATTGAGGGGGCTGGAGAGATAGCTCAGCGGTTAAGAGCACCGTCTGCTCTTCCAGAGGACCCGGGTTCGAGTCCCAGCACCCACATGGCAGCTAACAACTGTCTGTAGTTCCAGTTCCAGGCAAACACCAAGGCAAATAAATAAATAAATAAATAAATAAATAAATAAAGTTTAAAAAAATATATTGAATGGGGAAATTAAAAGCAGAGCTTTGGAGGGTTGGACTTAGAGACCATCTTTCATTCCCCATTTCACAAGACAAACCTCCTTGCACAACCCTTTTGCTTCACCCCTACTGATCAAGTCCCTGAGGCACTTACAGGAATTTCTAGGGTATTATGGTTCCCTGCACTAACTATATCTATCTATAAGAGCTATAGCTATATACTTATATGCCAGCAAAAATAAATGACTCACTTCACTGCTTCTGAAGGAGTTAAGTGAGCTACAGCTGTATGCTGAGACTCAGGCTTCATGTACTATTGCCTTAAAGACTGTGGTCAAATTGTCAC
Organism: Sigmodon hispidus; assembly: GCA_004025045.1. NCBI lineage: Eukaryota > Metazoa > Chordata > Mammalia > Rodentia > Cricetidae > Sigmodon > Sigmodon hispidus. Next base: position 103,969 of record PVIH01004958.1, on the reverse strand, counting down.
AATCATCACACACACACACACACACACACACACACACACACACACGCCAATTCTCATCCCATTTTAGCATCTGATCCACTCTTCCCTCCTGACCATGATCTCTTATTAATCATTGGTGACTTCAGAGTCCATATAGATGATTCCTGAAAAACCTTGACTTCCACACTACCCATGACTATCTATACAGTGGTTCTCAACCTGTGGGTTGTGACCCTTTTGGAGGTTATCCCATATATCATAATGAATTTACATTATGATTTATAACCGTAGTAAAATTACAGTTATGAAGTAGCAACAAAAATAATCCTATGGTTGGATGTCGCTACAACATAGGGAACTGTATTAAAGGGTACAACATTAGGAAATTTGAGAACCACTGTCTATATTTTCCACCATCAGCCTAGCCATTGCTGTGGCCATGGTTTGGACTAAGTCATTCTCAATGGATGCACTCTCATCATCATTTCAATTTTATTCACACCACTTGAACTATCATCTCCCATACATTTTTATCTCCTCCAAGGTCACCTCAGTTCTTCAATCCTTTGGACCACTACTTTATTAACAGGTTCTTACTGCCCACCGAGCCTTTATAATTATACCCTTGCTTTCTTTCTCTGCTAGTTTATATTCTCTGGCTTATCTTTATACTCACTGTTTTATTCCAGGTAAAATGCAAACCTGCTTAAATCAACTTACTTCTCACCAACACCCAAGCAATTGAATATAGCAGAAGGAACACACACAACTGTGCTGATCAGCATCATTATAAAGAGGACCATAAAATTACGGCCTGGATGTACATAGGTAGTACCATCAGTTAAAGAGACTGCTCCAAATCATGAGTGCATAAGGATCTTAGTTCAAATCCTATTACTCATATAAACACAGACACACAGCATGCATCTGTAACACCAGAGCTTGGTATGTGTTTCAGAGAGAGAATGTAAATCCCAGCAACTTGTTGCCCAGCATCCCAGCTAGGCAGAATCAATGAGCTCCTGTTTCAGAGTGCGACCATGTTTTAAAAAATAAAGAAGAGAATGATGATTAAGGAAAACACTGACATCAACCTCTGGCCTCCACATGTATATAAACAATACACACACATACAAGGAGTGGGGATAAAGCTCAGATTTGCTTGTTTCTTTATTAAATTTACTTCAGTCAGGCTGATTCCTTTTTCACTCAACTAAAACCAATTTGTCAAAAATCTCCAATGAACCTCATTTAACAAATTCAATGAAATTGTTGTTTTATCTTAGGCACCATGGCTGCAACTCAATCCACTGCCATTTCAGCCAGCAATTGTGACTCCACAGTTACAGGCCTGATTCTCTGACAGTAGCCCTGCTGCTTGGCCAGAGCCTGGTGGGAATTCTGTTTCCACAGGCACTGACTCTACCACTGAAGATAACTCTAACTAAATCTCTATTATTATATTTATAAATAGGACTAGAGATTCAAAGGCTGGAGTGAAAACCTGCTAGCTCAGAAAGGTTGAGTGGAAACTTCTCTTCGAAAGAGTTTCCCTCCACCACAAAAAAAAGCTGCACTCCTCCAAATCCCTCTCTACTACTTCTACTTCATCTCCCCGTCTTTTCCAGACACCCTCTGATGCTCTGTGATTACTTTCTGTCAGTTAGTTGCTAAGTCGGCATCCTGGCCCAAGGTAATTTTATTTAATTAATACAAATGCAAACTCAGGGTTCACAGTGTGATTAAACACCCCTCAGTAGCCACTTAACTCACTCTGTCAGTCAGTACTATTTGGCAATTGATTCCTACCTTTTAGAAGACATTCTGCTAAGTTTGTTGATTCAACCTATAGGATGTTACTCTTTTCTTCAGCCACTCCATGGCCCGTTTTTAGATTTCTTCTGTTTTCCCCTCTTTAATGTGTCTTCTCTTCTCTGTCTTTTTTTTTTTAAACTTTTTTTTTTATTTTATTTGCCTTGGTGTTTGCCTGGAACTGGAACTACAGACAGTTGTTAGCTGCCATGTGGGTGCTGGGAATTGAACCCGGGTCCTCTGGAAGAACAGCCGGTGCTCTTAACCACTGAGCCATCTCTCCAGCCCTCTCTTCTCTGTCTTTACTTCTCTACTAGGTGGTCTCACCCTTGGACCACACTGCTGTACACTGTACACACCACTGTACCAAGTCAGCAGTTCCACAGCCCAACTCCAGGCTTGGAGCCAACAGTCACTGACACATCTCCACTTGGATCTATAGCAGCTGTCTCAAATTTATTTATTTACTCATTTATTTATTTCTTTGTTTGTGTGCCTTTTTTTTGAGACAGTTTCTCTGTATAGTTCTTGCTGTCCTGGAACTCACTTTGTATATCAGGCTGGCCTTAAACTCACAGAGAGCCACCTGTTTCTGCCTCTTGAGTACTGAGATTAAAGTTGTATATCACTGCTACTCAGCTAACTATCTTATATTTAACCCATTCCAAAACAAACATGTTTTATCATTATTTATTATTATTATTATTATTATTATTATTATTTCCTGATGCCTTCTACATCTCAGTTATGGAAAACTCAAAGCTTTCTGTTACTCAGACATGATCTTAGAACCAAACAGAACTCTTTTGTCACAAAGTTAGTAAAAGAAGAGACTAATAGATCTTTTGGGTATAAGCGAGTCTGTATTTAATACCTGAAAATACCAATACCATGAAGAAAAGATATCTCTTTATGAAATGATACTGAAACAGCCAAGCATCGGGGTTAAATAAACACAGAGATAAATCTGGACAATGAATGTGAAAGCACCATAAACCTCAACATAAGGGCAGAACTATAAAAATGCTAGAAGACAATGCAGAAATCCTAAATGGCCTTGGATGTGGTGATGACTTGTATTAAAGAAGTGAGAAGCTGAACTTCCTTAGAATGGTATGCTTTGAAAATGACAATGCCAAAACAATTAGAGAACAGTGTTGGGCTGGGAGAGACTCTTGGTTGACAGAACACATCTGACATATTCCAAAGCTGGGGATGGTGTTAGACCATTCTAACGCCTATGCTGGGAAGGCCAAAGAGGGGGGTGGGTGAGGTTAGAGCTAACTGGACTACACAGTGATTTTTGCCTCCAAAAGTAACAAATAAAAGAGCTAACTAAAAATGTCGTTCAAAAACACCTTCAACAATAGGAAAAATTTAAAACCAATTAAAAACCCATAAAACCACCTCCACAGATACTTCAGCAAATATGCACAGCCCACAAGTAAGCAAATGAAGCAAATGTAACACAATGTGCTATGAGAAAATTGCAAATTAAAAGAATGAGATACAGCTGTGCACTATTCAAAACATTCAAGCCTAAAACACTGTGAACTCTAAATGAAGACACAGCCACTTTGAAAGACAGTTTGGCTCTTTCTTACGAAACTAACATAGTCTCTAAGAAGCAACCCAGATGTGCCTCAGTAGGTGTATTGACACTGTGGAACAGTCATCCAATGGATAGTGTTTGCTATATAAAGGAATGACCTCATACGTCGAAAAAAGATACATAGGAAACTCAAATGCATATTATTAACCAAGAGAAGCCAACCCGAGAGTGTTTTGATACCAGCTAGCCAACTGTCTGGAAAGGAGTGAACGACCCAGCAAGAAGATCAAAAAGGATTATGGGATGTAAAGGGATACTGAGGCTGACTTGAGGATTTCTAGGACAAAAAACCTATTTTGTGTCACATTACAATGGTAAATGTTGACTAAGTGTCATACACTCATCTAAGACATGGACTCTACAGAACCAACCCAATGTGAACCATAGACTTTGGATAATAATGATATATCAGGAAAGATTCATCAATTACAGCAACTAAGCTACCCAGGTATGAGTGTTGATGGGAGGAGAGACTGTGTGGGAACAGGGGGCTCATGAGGCTGTGAACCTTTGGATTTTCTCTGTAAACCTAAATATGCTTCCAAATTAAAATTTATTAATTAAAAATACTTTGAAGTGTTAAATGAATTACATTAAATTTTTATTAATAAAAAACTTACTCTCCTCTCCAAATTCAGAAACTCTCTTCTAATGAGTGAAATATAGTAAAGAACAAGGCCATGTCGTTTCTAAAGGCTGGACCAGAAGGGAACGGCTTCCATCTGGATGGATCACTCACGCTGAGGGCAGCCAGTTGTCATGTTCTAGAGACACCTCAACAAGTACAGACAGGAACTGTCAAGCTGTCAGATAAATTCAAACCCTGTGGATGTTTTTACAGAAACCACAGAAGCCAGGCAGCTCCTGAGTCTTAGATCCACAGAAACAGTGAAAATGAATAAATGTTAATGACAACAATTTAAGCTATTAAGTTTGAAGAAATTTATAAATAATAGCATATAATGGACACAACCTTCACGAACTGACTATTGTTTTCTACTGTATTTTCCCAAACAGCATGAGAGAGTTGTGCAATTGTGTTTATATGTAATTGGGTCTTCAATATCAGAAAATGGCTTACTTAAATATGACAACAATTAAAATATGGCACTAATTTTAACTAAAAACAATAAAAAAAATTTTCAAGCTGGCTTGAACAGTACATGTATTGGCCCCATACCCATAAGCCTAGCTATAAGGTTAGTTCTAAAATGGATTTCTCTAGAAGCTTCTACCCCAGCATCCTCCTCTACCCACACAAACACAGTGTGCATCTCATCTTCACGCTGACAGGGATCTGCCGAAGCCCAAGCTTCACATCAGCTTGTGTCTAACAGTGTTGCTTCTGGAGGCTTACCTAGAAAAGTAAAGTTTTTTTTGTTTTTTTTTTTTTTTTGGTTTTTTTGATGCATGACATTGGCCAAAATTGGGTCACATTGCCTTTTTCTAAGTCTCCAGGAGGAAGACCAGTGGAATTTGCTGCCGTTCACTCAGGATCACCCTGCAGCTGAGACTTGAGGCCAGCTTCACTACAGGCCTCTGCATTGGCTGGAAAAGCCAGGGAGAAGAAAGAGAGGGATGTTGAGTGGACAGGCCACCAACAGAAGTGTTTATGTGATGAGCATCTTAATTTCTGCTTTTTGAAAGGCCTGGGAAACCGCTGGGGTATGAACGTTAACACATTTCCGATTTGTCTTCCTAACTGAGACTTTCACGTGTGGTGGGTTATTTGATTTTGTGCAGGGGTTTCTTTTTTTGTTGGAGAATTTAGAATTTAATAAATACTTCCATTTATTAAAGGACTTTAAAACCTTAATAAAGCACTAAGATTATTTATAAGTCATTTGGGTGGAGGAGGAAGAAAGAGCTGTGGAGAGTCTCTATTGCACAGGTTAAAATATGCATGCTTTCTGAGCCAGGGAGACTTCGCACAGGGCTGTTCTTTGTGTTCTTGGGTGGCCTTTAATATCTTTGAAATATGACATAATTAGGAGCCTGAACCCTGCTCTAATGTCTGCAGCAGCACTGTGTCAAACTGGGTTTGGGATCATATGCAGACTCTGACACTAGAGGGAGTACATAATGTATGACAGAGAGGAAAGAGCACATCCAATAAATCCACCGTGAAGAGCAAAGAAGAGAGACTAGGCCTTCCCCGTGCTCTTCCTGCCAGCCCCCACCTTTGCCATCCAAAAAAAGAGAAAATCAACTCAAATCACCAAAGGTTTCTTCCCCTTTGGTTTTACCTCTCTCCTTTGAGCTTTGGTTTCAGTTGATGCTGTTTAAAGAAATCCAAAAAGACTGCTTTATTTTTAGAGTTGTTTTCTAGCCAGATAGGTTCTTAAATATATTGTTTCCTGTTTCCCACATACTTGATAGCAAAAATTAAAATTATTCTTTGCCACTTCACTCTGCTTCTGACTTGGTTGAGATGCTAAGCATTCAGGAATATCACTTAGAAATGAGAGGAGCCCAGGTTTGCTCTGCTCTGAAGATGTAGTCCAGTCTACTGAGCATTGGGTGAGCACAACATTCAGCTTTATCCCTCATTCCCTCTCAGGAGATGCTGCTGACTGCTTAACAGCTAAGGCCAAGCAATTAGCAAGTCATATCTAAGGCATTTTCATTTCCTAATGTCAAAAGTTTCCCATGCTCTGACAAAATGGGTCGCTTAATGCCTGCAAATATGTAAATGCCTGTGAATACGACCAAGCTGTTATTCACAACGGGACTGCACACCAGTGAATGATTGCTGCATTCTGAGACTTCACTGATCTTGACAAATGTGTGATGGCCCTGATGCGTCTCTGTACCCTTTTCGTGTATTCATTCTGCATTCCACAATTATCTTAAATCCATCCTGTACTCCCATAAATTTTTTAGTTACCGGTAAATTGTCTCTTTAATGGAAATTAAAATTCGAAAAATTAAAAAGCAGCCTCGTTATGAAAAAAAAAATCCTGGACTTTATCCAGGAAAGTGAAATGACCCATACCAATGACACATCTCAAACCACATTCCTCATTTCTGAACGACTCATACCACATTCCAGACACTGGCATATTTGTACAGGCTTACATGACAGGGAGCGGTCCAGTTAATAATTATAGTTCCTCATAGTGTCTTGGAAAGTTAAACTTAGTTTTTAGACAGTGGCATGACTTTATTTAATTTTGGTCTAATGTTGAATAAGGACCAAAGCAGCAATGAAGCACTCCGTGAGAAATCCCATACTGAGCTATGGTGTCTGTCTGAGGTCTCACTCTGTTCACCTGATGCCACATCTTCTAGTCCATCAGCAAATGTTATATGTGACATATTTGAACTGTGTCCTTTGGATGGACCCCAAATAGTTTGCCTGTGCTCAAACCCCTGATACTGGGACAGACAGGTAGTACAGGCATTGACTTCTCAATTTGGAGTGTGCTTGTGAAGGTTTTGCATGCTTTCCAGACCCATCTTTGAACTCCCCAAAGAGACTTCCCTGTGTCTCAGTGTAGTCTGAGCGCATTCATGAGCCCAGAAGCATCATCCGAGTCAACCATTCACCATCCTCACTTTTGCACCCAATGCTTCTGCACCCACCACCACCTTCCCAGAGTCCTTTTCCTTCCCCTTGCCTCTTTTTATCCTCAAATTACATCTATTATTTTCCAATTATGCATCGCTTAAATAAATCTTTCTTAAGCATCCAATTGAAGTATTTTCATCTGTGAACACTGGTTAGGTATCTTGAATTGAGGTTAAATTAATCTTTTATTTTATTAAAAATGGATGAAGCACAGTGTGGTGGCTCATGGCCTGTAGTCCCAGTACTCCAGAAACACAGCATAAGGATCTCTAGTTCGGTTGACATGGATTAGCCAGTGAGATCCCACCTCAAAACACAACAAAGCAGACTATAGTAAGACTGGGAAAAATGGTTCATTGGATCAAAGTGTTTGCCACCAAGTCTGACAACTTAAATTCCAGTCTCAGAACCCATAGGAGAGAAGAATAGAACTGACTCCCCAAAGTTATTTTATGACACCAGAAGCTGCCATACAAGCTTTCAAATGAAGAAAGCAACCAGCAGTTCTACCCAGCTATCATAATTATGGACCACAACAATAACAAGTATGGCAAGATAACCCTAGGAATGTGCTGTGGGATGGTCTTTCTGTATGCTGTGAATATGTGTTGCTACCACTGATTAAGAAAGAAGCTGGTTTGGCCTATAGCAAGACAGCTGAAAGCCAGGCTGGAAGTCCAAGAGAGATAGAGGGAAGTGAAAGGTAGGATCAGAGCAGACTTGATCCAGCTGCCCAAGGAGCAAGATATGACAGCACTGGTAAGCTACTGGCCATGTGGCAATACATAGATTAATAGAAATGGGTTAATTTAAGATGCAAGAGCTAGCTGGTAATAGCCCGAGCCATAGACCATACAATTTGTAACTAATATAAGCCACTGTGTTTATTTGTGACTGAGTGGCTGAGGGACACAGGAAAACTTCTACTACTACAAAGATGCAGTAGTGATAAACCTACCCTGAGAGTAACCAATAGCACTCTAATTAGATTTGAGACCCGCTCAAGAAGAGGGGAAACCACACTTGGTACTAGAAACCTAGTCAACTATCCAGGGCTAGAGAATCATGGATCTTGGCTGGAAAGCCTGCAGCCACCACTTTCCTAAACCAACATGATCCCTGCTACATTCGAAATATTTGTTCTTATACCCACAGGTAAGTGTAGCCATCATCCCACATCAAGGAACCCTTTCTTTGCAGCAAACAGAGACCATTGCAAAAAACCACAGCCAATAAAATTCAGAGTTGTGAAGCTCAATCCCATGGATACATTTACAAAGCAACTCTGGCATCTAAGGGTCAGGGATCATTTCGGAAGAAAGCGAGAAAAGATTGTAAGGTCAAAGGATCAGAGAGTTTGCTGTGAAATTATGTCTTCTAGAAATGTCACAGGCTATCCCCATATATGCGAAGGAGGATAGGGTGGGGTGGGGAGGAGTCCAGGGGGCCTCATTCCTACACAAAGAACTAAGAAATTCTGAGAATGGGAGATAAAGTCTTCACCAGAGAAAAGCACACAAGTTGTTTATTCATTACCAAATGATCAGCCCTGGAACTATACACACACATAACGTCATGCAGACTAAGCAAGTTGTATTTAGGGAAATATATGTGTATACATATACATACATACAGGTAACAACAACTAACAGAAACCGAAGTCGTGAATTTGAAAGAGAGTAAGGAAGGGTATATTTGAAGAAAGAAAAGAAGGGGGAAATGATGAAATTATAATCTCAATAATAAAATAAATAATTTTAAAAAATAAAGTACAACTTATTCCTAAAGAAATACACAGACCTATTTTTCTTAAAAAAAAAGAAAATTGTACTCTGAATCCACATGCATGCTGGCTAAGTAATACACAGAAACATATATAAATAAATAAATATTAAATTTTTAAAATTAAAACAAAAGAAAAGTAAAAAAGAAACCAATACAGGAAAATATTTTTTTCATTTAATAAATTTCCGCTTAGAAGCAGTGTTCTCAGGGATGAATCCAAGGTGGTGAAGAAAAATCCAGGTACATAAAAGCATACTAATTGATAGATAACAACTATAAATTCTTTGTGGGATACAATGTGGTATTTTGACACATTGTATATTGTATAATCATCAAATCATCAGCCTTGGTTTACCCCTTACTCCATCTGTCATTTTCTTATGATGACTATTTGGAGCCTCCCTCCCTGTACGGGAGCCCTGCTAGCCTGTGAACTGGAAGGACTCTGCTGTCTAGTTCACCTGAGCACCACCACCCCTCAGCTGTGGCTTCTTGAACCAGCTTCCCCTCATCCTCCACAGATTCCAGCAACCACCATGCTGCTCTGTGCTTCCATGGCCTTAGCTTTGTTCCTGTGTGTCTTGTTCCACTGAGTGTCAGGATCCGGACCCATCCATGATGCCACAGCTCTGTGGGCTTCTCCGCTCAGGGCCCTTCGTTTCCTTTGATCTGTGCAAAGTTCCTTGTTTTTGTTCTTAGTTTGACACAATACCATATGTACATGGTACATCTCTCTCTCTCTCTCTCTCTCTCTCTCTCTCTCTCTCTCTCTCTCTCTCACACACACACACACACACACACACAAGCACATACACACACAAGTGTCAGCATACACACTTTGTCTGTCTTCAGCATTATTTAAAGATACTTTATTCTATTAATATAGCACTTATTTAAAAATTTTAACTGAATAATTTTTACCTGTAGAAATTTTTACATCTTAGTACAGGCAGAATGCAAGACATTTTTTTAAGCTCCCAAGAAAATGTTATGAGTAAAAATAAACTGGTCCACATTAATTCAACCACAGACATCTAATTTACACAGATAGAATGAACTATCTGATCTGCCTTGATCTTATATGCCCAGATCTCAGGGTATATTCAAAAGCTACACACATTAAGAAATAGATAAGTACAAACTAGTAACATTCCGTATTAAATATATTTGTAGGAAATGATTGTTGGAGATATTAAGGAAGCAGCGATGTCATCAAATCAAATCTGCCTTGTAAATAACTTTGTGCCTTATTTGGGTATGTAAATATACCATGTGCTTTACCTAGGTGTGTAAAAATACCATGTGCTTTACCTAGGTGTGTAAATACACCATGTGCTTTACCTAGGTGTATAAATACACCATGTGCTTTACCTAGGTGTATAAATACACCATGTGCCCTACCTAGGTGTGTAAATACATCATGTGCCTTACCTATCTTTGTGTCTTACCTAGGTGTATGAGGAAAAGATTGAAAGAGGCACAACATGTTGTTTTGCTCATGAAATTTTCATCAGCTGTGGTGAAGGAATGCTTTTATTGACACGGAAGGATGTTTACAACACGCCAGAGCACAAAAAACAATCTGTACTTTCTTAGAGGAAAAGATGTATAAAGTGATGGCTGGTAGAGAGATGCAGATGTGTTTATCATTCTATATCTGTTAGGAAAAACACTTTAAAGCTTTTAAATCAGGGATTATAAAAACCACTATCTTCCAGAAAATTGGCATACCAGCCGTTTTTGTTTTCTTTCGAGGTTGACACACTACTACTATGCAAAGTAAAATATAATGATGATAATAATAATAACACACTGCTTCCTTTTCTCTACTCTGAGTCTCTGGATCATTATTTCTCACAGAGTAAATGGGTATTAGCTGTTCGAAGTTTTATTTAGAGATTTTACATAAGGCTAAAAGAATAATAAATAGTATGATATTCCCTTTAAGCAAACTCACCCCCTGTGCTTCTCAGCCTGGCAGCTCAAAGAAGCCCCAAGAAATGGAGAAAAAAAATTGTCATGATCCCACCCTACAAAAGGGAGCTTGAAAAATAACCAGTTAACTGGGGAGCTTGAGTGTTAGGGGGTTGTTTTGTTTATTTTTATATTTTCTGGAGTATTATAATATACATTGCAGTATGAAAACCATTAACTTCAAATTTTCATGGTCATTGCTTATTAGAAGATTCACTGGAAAATACAACCTGACTATAATCAATATTTTATTCCTCTCTGAACTTCTCAAATTGTACCTAATTTAGAATTATTGATATAAGCTGAAAGAGATCCCAGCTCAGTTCTGATTAGCAAATGTATTGAAGCAATGATCAAAAAAAAATAGAAGTTTCTTCTTGCTGATGATGACCCTGTAGAATGCTAGGATGGAGCAGAATAGCTTTGCTCTATGGCCTTATCTCATCTACACTTCTCTACAGCCAATCTCCAAATATAGTAGTGGGTTAAGTTTCTATTCTCTTTTAAGGTATTATTATTGGTGTGTGTGTGTGTGTGTGTGTGTGTGTGTGTGTGTGTGTGTAGTATGTATGTGCGCATGTGTGTAGTTTGCATGTAAAGGCTAGAAGAGTAGATGGGTATCATGCATGACTTCCTTCTGTTCCTCTGAGGCGGGGTCTGTCCTTGAACCTGAGGCCTATGGAAGCCAGCAAGCCCTGAAACCTACCCATTTCTGCTTCACCTTGGAGCTGGGCTTACAAACTTTTGGGGAAAATGTCTGAGTTGATATGTGGTTTCTAGGACCCAAAATCTTGTTCTCATAACTGTAGAGCAACTACCCCTTACCCCAGCCCCAGTTTCTGCCCTCTTGCTATTGCACAATGAGTTTTGTTTTTGTTTTTAGACAGTGTCTCACTAGGTGACTCTGGCTGTCCTGGAATTCATAGACTATGCAGATCAGTCTGGCCTTGAATTCACTGAGATCTGCTCGCCTCTGCCTCCCAAGTGCTGTAATTAAGGATGTGAGCCAGTACTCCCAGATGCACAGCCACTTTAGATGAATACCTTTCCTTCAGGATCATGTCTTTGATTACTTGAGAGAGGCCAGGGTGCAGGGACTGTGCACAGACTCTAGGAAGGGTCACCTGAAGAAGAGGCTTATGTGATGTCCATTCAGCCCAATCACCATGGCAGCAGAGTGGCTGATCCAAGATCACACAAGCCAGAATAGAATCAATATCCAACACTTAATCCTCTGACCTTGAAGAACCTGATAAAGTCAGACAGATGGCCTGATTCAAGGGTGCGGAAAAGAAAAGACCTTCCTTCCAGAACATTCTTTCTGTAACCCAGGAGTGCATGAAACATGCCCCCAGTGGAAAAAAAAAACAAAAAAACAAAAAAAAAAAAAAAAAAAAAAAAAAAAAAAAAAAAAAAAAAAAAAACAACTGCTTCTTTCTATCTTCCCCTGGGAGGCAGCCTTCTAGGCTTGACTTGACAAGGAGCTGTCAGACTTTAGGAAATTTGCAAATCAAATCGGTCATTATGTATGACAATGCATTTGCGAATAGGATTAGGTTGGTTTGTGTATTATAAACAGCATTTGTAGAGGCCCCTCAAAGCCAGCTGGGCTGAAATCTTGCTTTTAAAGTACTGGTTACCGAACCCATAAACAGATGATGCTTGGGATGCTCCCACTCAGTGCAACTCTGGAGAGCTAGAATTCTGTTCAGGAATTCTATGGTGCTATCCTTCCTCTCACCAAGATTTTTCCATTTGGACACAGCTATCGTAGATGCCTTCCCCCGGCCAGCTCAGAGGCAGCACTGCCTCCTGATATAACGATGACCCACATGGCCACCCTCCAGGCCAGGAAGACAACTGCATTCTCAGAGTTCTGGAGGCAAGGTGAGAAACAAGCTTTAAGAAATAACTGAGAGCCTTGACAGCTAGTGACACTGTGCCAGCTTTCCTACACATCTTTTGGGATAAAGCTGTTCCCTTATTTAATCTTTTGACCTTTTGTCTCAGGAAATCTAACTAGTTTTTAAAGTGACCAGACTCTGTCTAGAACTTAGAGGTCATGTTAAATATTCAAGGGTTATTGAATGTACCCAAGTCCAGACTGGCTCGTGTGAGTAATTCCCAGCTTGCACTGTGTGCTTTCTCTCATCACAATTCTCCTTGGAGGCTGATTTGGGAAGGTGTCTCTCTGTCTCTGTGAGACAGGATCGCCAGAGCTTTGTTCTGTCCCATTGTCCTCAAAGATTTCTTTCTGAAACACAGTCCAGTAAAACCTAAGTGAGGGAAGCAATTAGAAAGAGCTACAAGGAATTAGATCTGTGTTAAAATATTTTATTTATTTTTTTTATTGCTTTTGGGTGTAGTGATGGGAATTGGCACCTTCAGGCTGGTAGCTGATAGTGCTAGAGACCAGGGCATAGAAAAATGACAAGGACATTGCTAATGGTGTTTTTCTACATGAAGCTCTTGGCAAAGTTGCTTCAGGTAATAAAAAAAGGATCCCTTATGATTTGCATATTAAATGTGAGGAACTAAGGCTGTTTATTTCCATAATCAGAATAAACATGGCCCTTAAATGTCTCTAGGTTCTGTTTATTAGTTTTAGAATATTGTCCTTGTCTTTATAAGTGATCAGAGGTACATGTCATTCTTTCTGCCAAATACTGTTGGCAGTCAGTTCCTTTCCATTCTAGAGTTTTCTTCCCAGTTATTAAAATGTACTCACTTCTCCCATCCACCTAGCAGACAGGAAGAGATTTTACCCAGTAGAATAAATATTTTAATTCAAATTTTATAGACTTCATTGCATTACTGCTTCAGAAAGACACAATTAGTGACAGTGGGGCAAAATAACCTGGGGCTTTGAATTCCCAGTGGTTCCCATTACCTTGGGAACTCATTCATAAAAAGAGGTATCTTTCTATAACAGTGAAAGCTTCATGAGTCTTTGGCTTGCTGAGTCTATTTTAGGTTTTCTGCTCGGAATTCCTAGCATTAGACTAAGGTGTGGCCTTCAACCTCAGAGTTCAAACTTTTAAGACTCCTGGTGATTTAGAAGAGTGGTCATTTCTCTGAGGCTTGAGAAGGCTGACCCTTCATGGCCTCAACAGCCATTTTTAAAGCGACAACCCACACTGCTTAAAAAGGCCAAGAATGTAAATTGCTGTGTGAGGGACTGCAGGCAATTATATGGAAGAAGTCCCATGAGAAAAACATGCTGGAACAGTCGAGCCAAAAACACTTGGCATCTCCATTACTGAAAGAGCTTTAAAATTCTCACACAAACCCATTAATCAAGCAGTTTAGTTTGAGCACTGTCACCTCTGGAAGAACATAAGGGTCTTGGTTTGTCTCCCTTACCCTTTGGATGTTTCTAATAAGATCTGTATGCGCTATCCACACATGTGTCAAGACCTTGAGTTAGATATTTCACCACCAAAACCATAATGAACTATCATTCTTTGCAGAACTGTGAACCAACCCACATGCAATGTCTTTTATCTTTATTAAACCAGAAAGTTTAAAGAAATCATTTATTGAAACGATAAGACCCAAATTTGTGCTCATTTGAAATCTTTGGACCATAACATCAGCACTTCCCACATTAAACCTACGATGAATTGATACTAAAATTATTTTAATGCCTTCCCATAGCCATCTGTAGGTTCAAACTTTGTGTGAAGTTTTTCAGTTGGATACAGTCTTTCAAGATGGATGAAGATGAATTCTGTGTTGGCACACCAGGCATAGATAGCCAGCTCTGAATCCACATTAAACTTGTCACCATAACTTCATCAGCCTGAAGTCTAAGGCCATGTTATGCTGAGATGATCTACAGAACTAGAAACAGAAGCCAACCAAGGCTCAGTGCAGTCCTCAGCACTGAGGGGTAAGGTACTGGATCAGTGACCAGAACCACTTCTGCTGTGGAGAGAGCCTGCCTCACCCTCAGCCTTGGCTAAGGGACTTGTATGATGGACCCCCTCCCGCCAACCACAGCTTTCAGACCATTCCAAAGCTCTCTTATGATGCAATGAGAAGCACACCACTGGGTGCAGCTAATTGACTGTGGGACACTGATATAAATGTCCATGTGTCACTGCCAAGGAGAGACCTGGAGCAACCTCAGGTTCTGAGTTATGGAGCCTTAATTTGTATTTTGGATTCCAGAAGCATTGTCATTTTCTTTTTAGTTGCTGTTGTTATTTTATTTTGTTTTGTTTTTGTGGTATTTTAAAAATATTTTTATTAATTCTCTGAGAATTTCATATATTATATTTTATTCATGCCCATTCCCAACTTCTTCCATATTCAATCCTAACTTCCTACCCATAGAACTTATTGTTTTCCCTCTCTTTTTTTATTATGAATAAAGTCTTATTTTTTATCCATTTATTCCCTTCTTCAAACTCCTCCCGACCCTCCCAGGCACTCTCTCTTCTCCTGATCTCCTTATCCCCTCCCCAATAAGGGCAGGAGGTCCCAAGGTCTCAAGGAGGCTTAGTTCAGCATCCACTCCTGGCAGATCCACTTTCCTCCCCACAACATCAAGACTGGGTCAGGTATTCCTCTAGAGGGAGTGGGATCCAAGGTGCCGGTCCAAGGTGTTTCAGATCCCAAGCTGTTCAGTGGTTGTGGTTTGCAGCTTGATCATGCTTTGCTTTTTGCTTTTTTGTTTAAAGTCCACTAATGAGTGAGTACATCCCCTGCTTATCTTTCTGGGTTTGTGAGACTTTGCTCAGAAGGATATTCTCCAAATTCATCCATTTGACTGCAAATTTTAGGATATCTTTTTTTTTTTTTTACGGCTGAGTAGTACTCCATGGTGTAGATGTACCAAAGTTTGTTAATCCATTCTTCAGTTCATGGGCACCTAGGTTTCCAGGTTCTTGCTATTATGAATAATGCTGCTATGAACAGAGTTGAGCTAATGCCTTTGGAGTACAAATGTGCATCTTTAGGGTATATGCCCAGTAATGCTTTTGCTGGATCCTTGGAGAGATTGATTCCCAGCTTTCTGAGAAACCCCCATACTGCATTCCAGAGTGGCTGAACAAGCTTACTCTGCCACCAACAATGGAGGAATGATCTTGAACTGCAACCTCTCCAGCATAGGGTGTCAACTGTATCTTTTCTCTTAGCCAATCTGACAGGTTTAAGGTAGTATCTCAAAATTGTTTTGATTTGCATTTCCCTTATGTCTAAAGATGTCCAGCACTTTTTCAAGTGCCTTTCAGTTATTTTTAATTCTTCTGCTGAGAATTCCTTTTTTAGTTCTGAACCCCATTTTTTTTTGATTGGGTTGTTCAAGGCTTTGGGCTCTAGGTCTATTTAGATGTTTAATCTGATCTTGATTTAATTATGGTAAATGGTACCTGTTCAAAAAGATGTCCATTTTTACTAGGTTTTTCATTTTTCTGGAGTATAGATTTTCAAAATATGACCTGATAATTCTCTTTTTTTTCCTGAGGGTCTGTTGTTATGTCCCCCTTTTCATTTTTGATTTTGTTGATTTGGATATTCTCTCTCTGCTTTTTGGTTAGTTTGGATAAGGGTTTATCTATCTTATTGACTTTCTCAAAGAATGTCAACTCTTTGATTCATTGATTCTTTGCATTGTTCATTTTGTTTCAGGTTTATTGATTTCAGCTCTACGTTTGTTTATTTCCTGCCATCTACTTCTTCCAGGTGAGTTTGCTTCTAATTGTTCTAAGGTTTTCAGCTGTGCAGTGAGGGATTTCTCTAGGTTTTTCATATAGGTATCTAGTGCTATGAATTTTCCTCATAAGACTACTTTCATTGTGTCCCATAAGTATGGGTATGTTGTGGATTCATTTTTGTTAAATTCTAGGAAGCCTTTGATTTCTTTCTTAATTTCTTCCTTGACCCAGAGGTGGCTCAACTGAGTGATGTTTGGTTCCATGAGATGACAGGCTTTCTGTGATTTTTGATGTTGTTGAACTCTAACTTTAGGCCCTGGTGGTCTGATATGATACAAAGGATTATTGCCATTTCTTTGTATCTATTGATATTTGCTTTATGTCCAATTATGTGGTCAATTTTACAGAACATTCCATGAGGAGCTGAGAAATATGTATATTCCTTTGTGTTTAAGTGGAAGCTTCTGTAAATATCTATTAAATATTTGCATCATAACCTCTGTTAGACTCCTTATTTCTCTGTTGGGTCTCTGTCTGGTTGACCTATCCAAGGGTGAGAGTGAAGTATTGAAGTCTCCCACTATTAGGGTGTGTGAATTGATGTGGGATTTGAGCTTTAGTAGTGTTTCTTTTACATAGATGGGTGTCCTTATATTAGGAGCATAAATATTCAGGACTGAAATCTCCTCTTGACCAATTTTTCCAGAGATGAATAAGTAATGTTCATCCTGCTCTTTTTTAATTGATTTTAGTTTGAAGTCTACTTTGTTAGATATTAGGATGGCAACCCCAGCTTGTTTCTTAGGACCATTTGATTGGAAAATCTTTTCCCAACCGTTTACCCTGAACCTATATCTGTCTTTGTGGTTGAGGTGTGTTTCTTGTATGCAGCAGAAGGATGGCTTCTATTTTTGTATCCATTGTGTTAGTGTGTGTCTTTTTATAGATGAATTGAATCCATTAATATTAAGGGATATTAGTGACCACTGATTGATATTTCCTGTTATTTTTGGTTGTAGCTTGTATGTATTTCCTTTCTTTGGGCTTTTCTTCTGTGGGATGATTGATTGTGGTTTCATGGGTGTATCTGGGATCCTTAGATTGGAGTTTTCCCTCTAATGCTTTCTGAAGGGCCAAATTTGTAGATAGGTATTGTTTAAGTCTGACTTTGTCATGAAATATCTTGTTTACTCCATCTATGGTGATTGATAATTTTGCTGAGTACTGTAGTCTAGGTTGGCAGCTATGGTTTTTTAGTGTCTGTATGACTGCTGACCAGGACCTTCTTGCTTTCATTGTTTTCATTAAATAGTCTGGTGTTATTTTGATGGGTCTGCCTTTATATGTAAGTTGATACTTTTCTTTTGCAGTTCTTAAAACTTTTTCTTTATTTTGTTCATTTTGCAGTTTGATTATTATATGACGAGTAGACTTTTTTGGGGGGTCCTATCTATTTGGTGTCCTGTAATCTTCTTGTATCTTTATAGGCATTTCCTTCTTTAGGCTGGGAAAGTTTTCTTCTATGATTTTATTGGATACATTATCCATGTCTTTGAGTTGATATTCTTCTCCTTCTATTCCTATTATTCTCAGGTTTGGTTTTTTCATGGTGTCCCAAATTTCCTGAATGTTTTGTGTTTTAGCTTTTTTGGTTTTAGTATTTTCTTTGACTAATGCATCTATTTCCGCTATTGATTCTTCAACTCCAGTGATTCTCTCTTCCATCTTTTGGTTTCTGTT
Organism: Sigmodon hispidus; assembly: GCA_004025045.1. Classification (NCBI taxonomy): domain Eukaryota; kingdom Metazoa; phylum Chordata; class Mammalia; order Rodentia; family Cricetidae; genus Sigmodon; species Sigmodon hispidus. Next base: position 85,833 of record PVIH01004958.1, on the reverse strand, counting down.
GGTTATGCTTGTATCCGTAGTTCCAGCTCTTTTCTTCGGATTTTCCATTTCCACTTTTGCCTCATTTTGTGCCTTTTTTATTGCCTCTATTTCAATTTTTAGTTCCTGGCATGTTTCTTTCATTTTTTTTTTGTTTGTTTTCCTTTTCTTGTTTTTCTTTGTTTTCTTTCATGAATTTGTTAATCTCTTACAATTTTTTGTTTGTATTTTCTTCTATTTTTTTAAGGGAATTTTTTTATATGTTCTTTAAGGCTTCTATTATCTTCATAATGGTGTTTTTGCTTTTGTTTCCTTCTGTTTCCTCTTCATTGCTCTGTTCAGGTCTTGGTGTTGTAGAACCACCAGTTTCTTTTGGTGTTGCCTTGTTGTTCCTTATATTGCTATATGTATTCTTGCACTGGCATCTGCCCATGGCTTCAGTGATTCATAATCAGCTCCTAATGAGTTGTGGCTAGAGGGCTTGTGTATCTCCTGTCTGCTCTGAGCAAGGGGTCTGCATGATTTGTGACTCTACTCTGGACACGGGTGTTAGTTTCAAAGGCAGCAGTCCACTCTGATGAAACAGTTTGCTCTGAAGGCGGGGCCCAGCCATGTAAGGTCCCTTCTTTTCTGGGTTGCTGGAGGAGGCTGCACAGGGCTAAAGCCTAGGGCCTGTCTGCTGGCAAGAGTCTGAGATCAGACCCTGGGGTGTGACTCCAGCCTCACAGGGGGATTCTCTGGATGGGCAGCCCAGGAGCTAGAATCTGCTCACCTCTGATTTCACTCTGGACACAGGTCTGAGTTTCAAGGGCCTTAATCTGTCTCTCACATTGTCATTTTCTAATAAAATATTCATGAGAAAATTTCAAAATTAGTCACGTTTATCACCTTACTATTATTTTCTAATTCTTTCTAATTCAGGAATCCTCATCCTGATTAAGAGCAGAAGAAAAGCCCAAAAATCCAAGAAGCAATATCAAATGCAGTAAGGACATCAGCAGTGAGGTCTCATAGAGAAGGGAAGGCCAGAGGTTCAAAATCAATCTGCTTTTGTTGCTAAGGCAAAATATCTGAGGCTGGATACTTCATAGAGAAAATAATCTTTATTTAGTTCACCATTCTTGTGATTGAAGGGCATGGTCCTATCATACGCTCTGCTTTTGGCGAAAGCCTCAGGTAGGGGACCCCACTTGACAGCAACATGTATAAGAAATGAGCATTTGCAGAAGAAGCAAGTCACTGGGAATAATCTTGCTGTACCACAACCTGCTCCTGAGATAGCTAATTCTGTCCCTCAAATCCCTACTCACGACTATGAGACCTGATCCGATCTTGAGAGGTCTAACACTTGAATGGCTAGAGACCCCATGCCTTAAATGTTTTTTAAATGTCTTTCCACCCTGTCAGTACTGTTACATCCAAACCCAGAATGAGGGGAATGATTCAGAACCAAGCCTATGAGCTGCATTAGAGCCTGGAGTCCTGCTGTGTTTGTGGTGTCATCAACAGTGTGTGAGTCAGGCCTGATACTCACAGAAATCACCTGAGATGCTGATAAAACACAGATTCTGCCTCATCAGGTTAGGAGTGGGACCCAAGTGCCACATTTCTAAGCATCTCCCAAGAAACAGAAAACATGTGGCTCTGGACTACTGAAGTGGCAAGATGTAAACAGCTCTGCAGGCTGAATCACGCAGCAGCAATAAAATAAATAACAGAAACAAGGAGTAATAATATGTCATAAAGAAAATGAAATAATTACAAACAATAACAGAAGAGCTCTCACCTCCAGATGGTACTAGAAAACCACAGGATTTCCCAGGCTACAGAGACAGCTCAATGGGTAGATGCTGTATAAGCACAACACCTGAGCTCAAATCCCCAGAACCCATTAAAGCCAGACCTGGTGGAGTGGATCTGTAATTCTCCTGTTCCTGTAGCAAGGTGAGGGGCAGAAGCAGGAAACGCATCAGAAGCTTGTGAGCCAGTGAGCGCTATAGACTCAGTGGTGAATCAGAGACTCCATTGCAAACAAGCTGGAAGGTGAGTACGGACACTAGAGGTGGCCCTTGGACCTCTACACACACTGTGGCATACATATGCTGCACCCCCTGCATATCACATACGCACACACACACACATACCATATATATCACATACATATCACACATGTACATCACATATGGAAACATGCATGAAGAACACATATATATAGGACACACAGAAACACATTTATCATACACATAGGCATAACACACACATATACATACTTATCTCACACACATATATCACACATATACTTTCATACATACATATACATATTATACACATGCACATGATACATATATATCATGTACTCATGCATATCATACTTGTTTACATATATACATATCACATACATGCACATGAAACATACACATGCATATCACATGCACACATATATGTCACACACGCATACACATAAAGATACATGTATATCACACACACACAAAGATACCAAAATAGTAGAATTACTGGAGTGAAAGCACTAAGCTGTACACCCTGAAATTGTGACCTATATTGTACTTGTTTCTCTTTGGCGATAAAGGAAGAAGATGCTGGATGGTGGTTGTGAAAATACTGTTTTGTGAACTGCAGCCCAGCTCTCCATCACATCATCCAGGCAGTCAGACCTCTAGAGCACAGAGCCCAAACCAAGAACATATCACATGTCCATGCCTAAGCACACAGCCACTGTGTGAGAACTAGAGCAAATCACACTAAATGTAGGCTGTCCCTTTATGAAACAAAGTGCAAGCTGCTTCCTGCCTTCTCTTTCAGGTGTCTAAATAATCTGCATGGCTTACACATGTCTGCACAGATACATATGTGTATGTACTATACATATATAGTTGGGATATATCCAGCTAATATTCTTTTTAAATTTTTTATTTAACATGTGTGTGTTGTTTTGTCTTCATGTATGCCTATCACAAACATGCACTGTCAGTGGAGGCCAGAAGGTCCCCGGACTGGAGTTACCATGTGGATGCTGGGAATCCAACCCAGGGCCTCCACACCACTGAGCCATGTCTCCATCTCCTCCAGCTCTACACTTGAAAGAGGAGTGAGACCTCAGAAACAGCCAGTGGAGTTTCCAGGGTATCTGCAAGCCTCCCTGCTACAAAATAACTGAGAAGGAGGTGGGATGTGTTTGATTTATTTCCAGCCTAACTTGTCCCAAGGCTATGGAGTAGAGTAATGTAGCTTCTAGTCTGAGACCCCTGCTTTGTGTTTAAAGAGAATTCCAGAGGTGACAGTCTTGAAGCCATGCAATACAAGGAGGTTAACAGCCTAGCTAGGGCTCAGTCTGCTGCAAAGCCACATGCTAGGAAGAGCATGGTGCTGTGTTGACAGTGTTGTGGGAAACATCTCTTTGACACATGTGCTCCTTGTTGCTTTTCTTCACTGGCTGTCAGCTAAGTGTTGACTTCTTTCCACCTTTCCCTGGCTTCTCTACCTGCAGAAGCCTCTGATTCAAGATGTCGGACCACCCATCTTGTCCTCGCCCTACTTACTGTGATGGCGTCTGGCATAGTTGTGAGTGGAGAGCATGCAAAAGTGGGCAAGGCTTGGAAGAAGCTATTGTTGGATTATTTACTACTCTAGAGGGGTCAAGGGTACAGTAAACAGAGTATGGACCTGAAGATGTCAAGAGCAACACAAACATAGTGAAAGAGGATGACCTGACAGTCAGCTGGAGTCTGACATGGCCTGTTCAGTTAGGTACAGATGAGCCAACACCTCCTCTCCTAGACAAAATTAGCCTTGAAAAAGATGGGAGGAAAGTTAGATGAGAATGTCCTTGATGCTTTAAAGAAGTAGATCATTGTGAGGATAATGAGTGGGGCGGGATTGAGCACAGAAGGAAGATCATGACAGAACACACCAGGCCTAAGGCCCAAGCAGCATCTTATAACTAATGACAAATGATGTAGGCCATGCTTTAGGTAAGTGGAGACCTGGTAGGGTAACCGATGCCAATGGTAATAAGTTTGGCTTTCATTCGTGATGCAAAATCCTTGGAACATTTAAATCAAGGCTTGCAATAACATAATCTTAAAAGTATGTTCTGTGTAGAAAGGACCCCAAATAATTGTTGTAGGTACTCCATACTCAGCAGGGGTGGGTCAGAAGTCCCTATGCCTTCAGAGCAGACTGCACACACTGATTCCCTTCCAAAGAGCACAAGAAAAGAGAGAAAATGAACTCCAGGGCACACAGGCATGCAAACACTGTCTCAGCCAGAGCTTCACATGATAGAGTGAGACTGACCTTTTATCTCTAGCTTCCCAAATCCACAGTCTAAGGGGATCACACCAATCAGAGCTGAGGGACATCTGATCAGAACTACTCAGGTCATCAGAAGTAAAGAAAGTTTGAGAAAGTTCTGCAGCCAAAGGAAGAAGGCATGAGGACTGAGTGTTACATGGGATCCTGGAACAGGGGAAAGATAGTGGACAAAGCAAAGGCCCCTCCTGACACAGCTCCAGGCTGTCACAGCACTTGTGACAAAGGTGGCTGCTGCTATAAAATATCAGGACCAGAGGAGTCCTGTGGGTCACAGGAACGTTCTCACAAATGTCTGCTCATCTGAATGTCTACAACTAAAAGTGCTTTTTATTTTTTTAAAAGAAGGAATACTATGGCTTCTGTGTCACAACTGAATTCTAGAGAACAAAAACAAAATCTATTCTAATTCTATATCTTGAGTCCTTGAAAACCAGGGATCTCTATATTATAAAAAGAGAAAAAACAGAAGGCTTCATAATAAAAGTCCCAGTTCAATTCAATAGCACCACAATGTTACACAATCTGCTTCACCTCAGGCTAATTGGGACGTTGTTCTCAATAGAAATGAATGACTCCAGGGCAGAGACTTCTGAATTCTGCTATTATTGATGCTTCACAAAGTCCTTGCTTCACTTTTAATCACAGTAAAGTGAAGGATGCCCATCAACACCCTCTCTTATATCATGTCAAGACCTCATCTTCAAAAATGAATGGCTAGTCAGAATTATTCACTGCTCTGTAGCGCTTCAGTGTGGAAGAAAGAGATAAAAGGTAAACAAAAAAAGCAAAGGGAAAATATAACACAGAAGAATGAATAAATCAAAAATGATTGAAGAGTAAAATGAAAAACATGGTGTTGAGAGACTCTTGAGAGAATATTGTACCATTAAGACACAAAAAGCCAGTCATGGGGGCTCATTCCCTGGAATCCAGCACCCAGGAGCCTGAAGTGGGATTACTGATGTGAGTTCAGGGCAGACAGGGCTACCCTATCTCTAAATAAGTAGAATAAATAATACAGGTCACAACTACAAAATAGAATGCCCTGGAAAAGAAATGGGGGGGGAAAGAGCCCCTAGATATAAAAAATAAATTCATAAAATCATTGAAATTAAAAATAAAGGGAAGTTATCTTTAGAATTAGAATTACCCTCAGAAAGAAGTACAAGAAAGGGTTAGAGCATATAAAAATAGTAGATAAAAGCTATAAGGTATTAGTAGGAGACCAGACTAATAAGAGAGCAGGGGAAGGGGAGGAACAAGAGATGTCTACGGCAAGAATAAGAGTTCTCACACTAGAGTCTATCAGACACTCAGCCCAAGTACAAAAACTCACACACTGGGAAGTCTCAGAATATTGAATTTAAGAGTAAGACCCAAGAGTTTTGCAAATCGCCTAGAGAAAGCCATGTGTAAAGACACAGAATCATAATGGCATTGGATTTTCTTATGGAAAGACAATAGACACTCAGAACTTGTCAAAGTGCTGGGACTTTGTGTGTCTTCAAGTGCTTATCCCTAAATAGGACACCCTAACAACACAGCCATGGCTTTGCATGCATGGACTTAAAACAGCTCTAGGTACTTTCCCAAGATCTACACAAGATACAGTTTACAATCCCAAGATAAAGAGGGGAGGAGACTTCAAGGTCCCACATAGATGAGGAGTTCTTGGCAGTTGATGGCTGCTGGGGACAGCTTCTGGTAGCTTGCCCATGCTTTCATGGATGGTCTACACTGATGCACATATGGGCAGGGCTAACTAAACTCAAACCATATACATATAAAGAAAAAGTAATTGGGGAGTGTGTACAATGGGGATATCTTGGGGTGGGAGTGTGATTGCTATGGATATGATTAAAATACATTATATACATGTATAGAATTTTCAGAGGATAAATAAAAATCTTTTTAAGGACAAAGGAAAAGTCCCCAAACCCTCTGTAATTTTCAGCTACAGTTTTACACCTAAAATAGTTATCAGTCAAGTATGGAGTCAAAGTAGCAAAACATTTAAACATACAAAGACTTAGGCATTTTTCTCATACTCCTTATCTCAGAAAATGAATTAGGAATGAACTCCAGGACAAAAATAATCAAGGGATAAATGGAGACAGATGAACCTCATTGAGACCTCCAACAGCTTTATAACAGCAAGAAACAGACATTAGAGTAAATATGTATGATCACGCGAAGACAGGAAAACTTGATCTCAGACCCCAACATTAAGAGGGATTACCCTGCACCATCCCTACAAAGGACTGCAATAGGGAAGGCCTCAAACATTAGACCCAAAGAGGTCACATTCCTTTTCCCCCTTATTAGGTTTTTGGGTTTTGTTTGTTTGAAAACAGGGCCTCTTGTGACTTAAGATGGCCCCAAAGCTGCTCAGGAATGACATCCTTAGCTGTCATCTTCTGCATCTTCTCAGTCCTAGGATTATGGACATGTTCCTGGCCCAGGATTCCTTATCTCCCTAGGTTCAGAGGTCACTGCATTGTGAACTTCAATGAGAAACAAATTAGTTTTCAGATGGAGTGGAGATGGGGTAGGTGAGTGTTAGAGACATTTACAGGGCTAGATAGCCTTGTTTTCATGGGTTTCTGTGGTGGTTTGGATGAGAATGGTCCCACAGGCTCATATATTTGAATGCTTGGATCCCATTTGGTGGAACTGTTTGGGAAGGATTAGGAGGTGTGGCCTTGTTGAAGGAGGTGTGTCACTGAGACTGGGCTTTGAGGTTTCAAAAAGTCTGACACCATTTGTAGTTATCTCTGTCTCTTGCTTCTGGGTCTTAATTTGATATATTGATATAGAATAGAATACCTGACTGCTACACTTGGGATATGATATTTTTCAAAAGACCCATGTATGCTCCATTTCTACACCACAGTGTTGTTGGAAATGGTGGGACCAGTACTATGAAATGTGTGATATGTTTTAGAAAAATATCATCTTCTTGTCATGCACATCCCAAGCTTCCACTTTTACCTCCTTCCATGACCTCGCTTCAACTTAAGTCTATTCTTTTCACTGACCTTCCCCAGTCTCCAAACCGTGTCGGACAAAAAACAAGGTGTTGAGAACCCTCCCCCTACATCAATTCCCCCTCTACCTACTACCCTAGAACTCTCTTTTGCTTCTAAGCTTGGCCTGAACAATGCAGGCTCTGCTCTTTTACATGCAGCTGCCTTTCTAGAACACTATGGTCACCTCTTCACTATCAACATCAGTCTCCATTTTTTTCTCTCATGTGTTTTCATGAAAGCTGCCACACTTGCAAATTACAGGATCCAAAGCCACAAGCTTCGGGCTCCTTGGCAAGAGCTTCCTTCCATCCATTAACTGTTCTCAGAGTAACAGGTGCCCAAGGACTTTTCTCTGAGAATCATCATGGTCTCTTAGACAATCCACTATCTAAAGAGTTTGACAGCTAACCCCATCTCTCGAGATCTGTTCCTAAGAACTTGTCAGCTCATCATCTCATGCAGTTGCAAATCACAGGGACTTTGGCACCATTTAGAAAATAGGGATTCATGAGACACCAGCAGAGATGGCAGCAGATGCAGAAGAAAGAAGACAACCATGCTGTTCTGAGAAAAAATTTCTCCCAGGGATTCAGACTATAAATGGTGTTGGTCTTTATGTGGAACTCAGGAGAGCATCAAAACCAGTATTAAAGTAAATTGAAGAAGGTCCTACCTGCATCTGAGTAGAGGTCTTTGAGGAGAATTCTCCAGACTGCTCAACCATCAATTTCCTGCTGCTCTGGCATCTATCCACATGACCCTATTTATTTAATTCTCATGAGGACCATGTTAAAGATTGAGCAATTTAAAAAGTGACCCTGCTTGATAGACAGACAGACTCCTCTGAAACACAGACCTCTGCCCACAGCGGACTCAGAGGTGAGCGGATTCCAGTTCCTGGAATGTGCCCAAGAATTCCTCTCCAGGGCCAGGGTCATACCCAGGACTCTGACCTCTCACTCTCCAGAAGCAGTCAGGCCCTAAGCTAAAGCTGGGAGGGACCTTCCCTAGTGATCTCTACAGACACATAGCAGGAGTGACCTCTCAAGCCAGGACCTGCCTCCAGGACAAGCTGTGTCATCATAGACTGACACCTTGGAACCGCAGACCAAAGTCTAGAGCAAAGTCAGAGATGGTGCAGACACTGTGTTCAGAGCAGACAGAAAACACGCAAGTCCTCTTGCCACAACTGACTAGGAACTGACTAAGAGTGAACCACTGAAGCATTGGGCAGATGCCAGTGAAAGAATACATATAACAAAATAAAGAATAACAAGGCAACATCAGAAGAAACTGGTGGTTCTACAACACCAAGACCTGAACAGAGCAATGAAGAGGTAACAACATCAAAAACACCTTTATGAAGGTTATAGATGCCGTAAAAGAGAATATAAAAAATTTCCTTAAAAAAGTAGAAGAAAATACAAACAAAAAATTGGAAGAGATGAACAAATCCTTGAAAGAAAACAAAGAAAAGGAAAACCAACAAATGAAAGAAACATTCCAGGAACTAAAAATTAAAACAGAAGCAATAAAGAAAGCACAAAATGAGGCAAAGATGGAAATAGAAAATCTGAAGAAAAGAACTGGACCTACAGACGTCAAGAGATGGAGGAGAGAATCTCTGGAGTGGAAGACTTAATAGCAGAAATAGATATATCAATCAAAGAAAACACTAAAACCAAGAAAGCCATAATACAAAAGCATTCAGGAAATTTTGGACACCATGAAAAAACCAAATCTGAGAATAATAGGAACAGAAGAAGGAGAAGAATACCAGCTCAAAGGCACAGATAATGTATCCAATAAAATCATAGAAGAAAACTTGACCAACCTAAAGAAGGAAATGCCTATAAAGATACAAAAAGCTTACAGAATACCAAATAGATTAGACTTCCCCAAAAAAGTCTGCTGGCCACATAACAATCAAGCTGCAAAACATATAGAACAAAGAAAAAAAATTAAGAGCTGCAAAAGAAAAGTGCCAACTTACCTATAAAGGCAGACCCATCAGAATAACACCTGACTATTCAATGGAAACAATGAAGGTAAGAAGGTCCTGGTCAGAAGTTATACAGACACTAAAAGAGCATGGCTGCCAACCTAAACTACTATACCCAGCAAAACTATCAATCACCATAGATGGAGTAAGCAAGATATTTCATGACAAAGTCAGATTTAAATAATACCTATCCACAAATCCAGCCCTACCCAAAGCACTAGATGGGGGCTGGAGAGATGGCTCAGAGGTTAAGAGCACTGGCTGTTCTTTTAGAGGACCAGGGTTCAATTCCCAGTACCCACACAGCAGTTCACAACTGTCTGTAGTTCCAGTTCCCAGTTCCAGGCAAACACCAAGGCAAATAAATAATAAATAAAGTTTTAAAAAAAAGCACTACATGTAAAAACTCCAACCTGAGGAACCCATAGATGAAGTAAACAAGATATTTCATGACAAAGTCAGACTTAAACAATACCTACCTACAAATCCAGCCCTTCAGAAAGCATTAGAGGGAAAACTCCAAACTAAAATTAATCAGAAGAGACTAGGATGAACATTACTTATTCATCTCAGGAAAAATTGATCAAGATAAGATCTCAATCCTGAATAGTTACACCCCTAATATAAGGGCACCTACCTATGTAAAATAAACACTACTAAAGCTTAAACCCCACATCAAATGTCACACTCTAATAGTGGGAGATTTCAATACCCTACTTTTACCCTTGGATAGGTCAACCAGACAGAGACTCAACAGAGAAATAGGGGTCTAACAGGTGTTATGATGCAAATGGACTTAATAGGTATTTACAGAAGCTTCCATCCAACCACAAAGGAATATACATATTTCTCAGCACCATATGGAACTTTCCCTAAAATTGACCACATAATTGGTCATAAAGCAAATATCAATAGATATAAAAATGTTCCAACAAGCAGAATAGAAAACAGGGACCCGCGACCTAAAGGGGAGAAATGGAGGAGCAAGAGACATGAATAACAACCAACAAGACAGTATTCTGATCAAGCTGGATGGTTTTATTTTTCTCAGGGGGTTTATATAGTAATGAAGGAGGTCGGCAGGGCAGAGAGGAAAGGATTGCGGAATCTCTTCAGGTTGTTTGCACAGATGTTCTGACAAGGAGATTAAGCAATTCCTTGAAGCCCAGGGTATGTTACATAGTTTCTGGTAAATGACTAACTGTCATAAAAGGAAACTGAGGCCCATAAACATGGCTAACTTATAAAATGAAATGACTAAGCTAATATGGCTTGGCTTTAACGGGGGAGAGGGGCAATGAAGACCTAAAGAATGGCTAAGCTAATATGACTATACTAAAGCCAATACAGGCTTTGGCTCCCACTACAAAAAAATGGGAATTATTATAGCAGACCACCATGATCTAAAGCTAGAGTTCAACAACATCAAAAATGATATCCTAAAATTTGCAGGCAAATGGATGGATTTTGAGAATATTCTCTTGAGCGAGGTATCACAAACCCAGAAAGATAAGCAGGGGATGTACTCACTCATTAGTGGACTTTAAACAAAAAGCTATGCATGTTCAAGGTGCAAACCACAACCACTGAACAGCTTGGGATCTGAAGCACCTTGGACTGGAACTTTAGAGGTCATTCCCTCTAGAGGAACACCTGACAAAGTCTTGATGTTGGGATGAGGAAATTGGACTTGCCTGGAGTGGTTGGTGAACTAATCCACCTTGGGACCTCCTGTACTTTCTGGGGAGGAGATGAGGGAATGGGGAGAAGAGAGAGTGACTGGGAGGGGTTGAGAGGGTTCGGGAGGGGGAAGGGAGTTTGAACAAGGGGATACATGGATAAAAAAATGAGACCTTACTCTATAAAAAAAAGAAAGAAAGAAAATAGGGATTTAAGTATCCCAATGAAGAGGGTTCTATTCTCTAGAAACTACTTCCTCTCAGAGCCTCCACGCACAGGGAGATCTGGGAAACTCAGTTACATCAAGAGACCCAAATCATTGTCCACAGCTGGTAGAATCAGGGCTCAAGATTAAACACAGCCAGGACTCACATAGTTCATCTCCTGAGATTCTTGCCATAATAGGGCTAAGCCTCAGGCAGGGCAAACACATATGGTAAGTAAACTGTGGATGTGAGGTAAAGTAACTGAGGTCAAGACTTGGGAGCCATATTCCTAGAACAATATCAAGCTGGCATCTCAGCATCTCCCTGAGTCACCTTGGGGAAGGCACATTACCTTTTTTCTCATACTTTATTTGAGTGAATTTAATTGTATTTCTGTCTCAAGCTCTTAGCAAGTATTTAGGACTAATGAGACCTGGAGTTAGCTTTTCAGAGTTTACATAATGGTCTCCATCTTGGTGATTCAAAGATAGAGTTTAAGGTAAAACCTGAGAGAGAAGAGTGGCTACCAGACAGGCTTGGTGCAGGGATCTGGGCTCCAAGGAGAAACAGAGGGATTGCAAGCTCAAAGCCAGCCTGAGTAACTTAACTCCCAAAATAAAATTAAAGAAATTAAAATGGCCGAGGTTGTAGCTCAGTGATACAGGTCTTGCTCAGTGTGAGTATGTAAGGTCCCAAGGCTCAGAAACAAAAAAAGAAGACAATGGGAGACTGGAATAAACTACCAAAAAGGAAGACCCTGTGGAAATCACAGGCCTGAGAGCCTCTGCTAAGAACTCAGGATGGGTTGAAGAGTCATTTTTTTTTTTCATTCATTAAATGGAAGCTTCACTGATGTTTTGCAGACCATGCTATAAAAGATGAAATGTGAATAATTCATAACCATAAGGAATGATAGCAAGTGTTTTTATGCTTGCCATGTTCCAGGCCCTGTCCTGAGCACTTTACATTCCCAACTTGGACTATTTGTATCGCAACACAAAGTGAGTGTATTCAACCATCTCCCTCTGCAAAGGAGCGGACTGGGACTGGCCAAGTAAGTTCCCACGGCTACCCTGCCAGTAGGAGAGAGACCTTGGCTGACAATCCCAGCAGTTTCTGGAATCTCTGCTCACAAATCTTGGACAAACTCTCTCACATTCTGCCATCCCACCCAAGTCAATCCACACTTACGGTAAATGTTTGCAGTGATCTGACTAGACCTGACCCAGTCTCCATTTTCTTCACAGCCTATTGGTACAGCTGCCTGGTCACATCTGGTGCCAAGGGATGCTGGAAAATGTACATCTTAGCAGAATGTCTGGTCCCAAGCCAAGCCAAGAAGATTTGAGGGGACAGCACGGGGTTTTTATTCCGAATTCCTAATGATAAAAAATAAGAATCATTTCTCCTCTTTGGTTCTGTAAGGAATAGATTAAGATAGGGATGAAAATCAATGGTGAGGTAGACCAGACAAATTAAAATAGCATAGCAGAGTTCAGGGCTCAGGGTTTTCCTTTCCAGGAGACTATCTTTGACTATATCTTGCCCTCTGAGGCTTTTGTCTGTCACTGACCCCTCCTCTCTGCTTCCAGAACTGATGGCCTCACCACGGGGCTCTCCAGCCATCTGGATGGAAGAGGAAGTATCAGACAGCCCCAGAAAAAAGCTTTAGAACTTTCCATGGATTCTGATCAGCTGGAAAGAAGTACCCATTCCTTTCCTCTTGTCTCCTCAGAGAAATTACTCCGGTACCACAGGCATTTCTTACCACATGCTCCTCCATTCTCTAATTTAATCGTATTTCCATCTTCAGGGATACCACTTTTTCTCTTTTTTTTTCTCCATGGCTTCGCGCAATCTTTTGCTCAGTCTCTCCTTCCTTTGTACATTCTTTCTCCTCACCAACTCATTCATTATCCACTTTCCCATGGCAATGACTGCTGTGATTAATTTTATTAATATTCCTCTCCATTTCTTCATTTCCTCCCCCTTAAAATGAACATCTCTAATTAGCCCTGTAAGATTTTCTCCAGCACACTATGTTTTTTCCCATCTTGTCTGTTGTTTTGCCCGTTCTTCATCTCTGTCTGCCCGTTACCCAGCATGCCAGGGGTTTGCCTGGCTCATGTCTTCTGATCCCTTCTACGAATCCTCCTGGGCTTTTTCTGAATCCTCTTTTTATCTTTTCTGCACTCATAGTATGGAGCATGAGTTCTTCCCACAGTGCATTTCCCATTCTATTATCCATCCTAAGAGTATAATTGTCCAGTGATGCCAAAGACTATTTTTTAAAAATTGGGTGAAAATTTATTTATTCAAAGAAGTACATGTTTCAAGAAAAATACTCTAGATCAGTCTAAGTTCTAATTCCCAGATACTTGTTATAGTATTTAACAATCTCATATGAAAATGTCTTCAGAAATTTATACAAAAATGTGTGTGTGCCCACGCGCGCGTGCGTGGGCGTGGGTATGTGTGTATGTGTATAATAGCTGGAGTTTGTCACAAAGCAGAACGTTTCCAAGGATTGAGAATAGACAATGGCTGAAGGGAACACCATGTCATTCTGCTGTTTAATCAGACCTTATGTTATTTCTAAAGCCACCAGTACAGGTAGCTTTCCCTAAGAGGCAGTTTCCTGTCCAGATGATTGACAGGCCTATTTGGATTGAGCTTTCCAGGAAGGAACAATGGGATGTTCTTGTTCTTAACCAGAAAGTCTTCAGCTAAACAGTACTCTTTTGAGGGTTGGAACAATAGCTATGAATAACTTTCCAGGCAGTTCAGAATATTATGTCTTCATTCCTGGTCAGAGATGTAACTCAGATCCTACTCATTTAACCAGCAACCAGAGCCCTATAGTTTCAGTTTTTGGTTTTCCATGCCACAAAATATGGGGGAGGGTCCTTTGCCCTTCAAGTCTATTAATATCTATCTAGCTACCTAATTTCTTCCCTCCAGAATTGAGGCCTTAAAACTGACTCAGGGGATGGATATCAAGTGGCTCTGGATACCTGTACCTGAGCTGGATTGTAGAAGGATTTAAGGTCCTCACTGTTGCTGACTTTCAGGCCTCCAAAAAAAAAAAAAAAAAAAAAAAAAAAAAAAAAAAAAAAAAAAA
>PVIH01004958.1:0-71384 GCA_004025045.1 Sigmodon hispidus | reverse complement strand
CACAAAACTCACAGGATCCAGTTTCAAAGCTCTTCTGATAAATATTCAATGGCTCACAGATCTGTCCCAAAGCCTGGATTAGTACTCTCAGAGTTTCACAGTGGTGTTCAGTAACATACAATTTAAAAAGTCTGTCGAGCTGGGGTAACCCTAAAGTTGGAGTTTTGAACAAAAAGACTTGTAATTTATCAAAATCCTTCTATTCTTGTTCTCAAGAAAGAAGAACTTGGTCATTATGGCTCTTTAAGGCCTTGCTAAAAGGCTTAGCCATCAGGCTATGCCCAGGAATTCAAAGCCAGCAGTAACCTATTAGCCTTCAAAAGGCTTAAGATAGCTTCCAGTGCTGGGAATTAAAAAGGCCTTAGATGGCTTGAATAGAATCAAAATAAAGAGCTATGTACCCCAGCGTTAAAATGAATCCAGACATAATACCTATCAGGATAGTAACTGGACCTTGTGTTTAGAGACTCAGTGTTCTCTGTCAGCTAGAAAATATAAAGCTCATAACAGGTAGTTAAGAGCCTTCTTACCAGAAGGAGATGATCTGTGTGTTCTGAGACCATTCTATTATGCGCAGTTAAGCAATCTGGTTACTGTATAGGACCTGTATGAAGTATGGAGGCTATCTCTGAAGACCTGGAGAGCAAAGGCTCAGATGAGTCGTCTATTTCAAATATGTACACCAGTCCATTAAAAAGTAAAATGAAACTGAGACTCAAGTGCTTAAGAGTTATAAAAGAAGACATCTTTGAGATCTAAGATGTGGGGGGAATAGGAAAATGAGGGGTGAACTTTAATTGGGGAAGGAAAGGTAATACAGGATAAAAAAGCAATAGGAAAGCAAGTTATTTTATGTTTACTTAAAACATATACAATATATACATAAACTCTAAGGGGGATTCAACTACTGCCACTTTCCTAAAGCAGTGTTCTAAATACTTATCCTAATACTCACAGGTAAGAGTAGCTTCATACCTCATCAAATAGGCTTCTTTTTGCAGCAAATGGAGTCCATTAAATTCACAAAATACAGAGAACAATAGACAATGGGGTACCTGTAAAGGATTCCTGGCATTCCACTATGGCTCAGGTGGGATGCACCTTGTATGGAGGCATGCCCCTGGGCGTGGCTGTGTAAACCCTGCTGCACTGAGTACAGAAGCACCTCCCTGGACCCATGGCGCATACCCGTACATGCCCCTTCTCTTAAAAGAGACTGCGTGCACACGTTCTGGCCCTTTTTCTCTGTCCCCTGACTTCTGTCCTGCTCCTCTGCTTCTTCATCCAGCTGGGAATCCTCTCTTAAATAAACTCTTGTGTGTGGCCTTGATAGTGTGTATTTGCTCTCACGCATGGAACTAACAGTACCCAGCCCTAATTAATATGAATCCTTACACCTAAGGATAAGAAGAGGAGGCAGAATGCAAACGTAGAGGACCAGGATGTCTGTGCAAGATAGTGTCTTCTAAATATGACATGGAGGTTGTACCCAAGAAATCTCAAAACCTGTTTAAGGACAACACCAGCCAACATGGCGTGCAGACCTAAGTGGAGGGGATCTCATGAGGCCCAGGTGTAGATGAGGAACTACTGGTAACAAACGGCTGCCGAGAAGGGAGAGCCAGTGTTCTCCAGGGATGAGCCTCTAGGAGGCTCTCCAATTCCAAGAGGACAGACGTGCAACCGATAGTAAACACACACACGAGCAGGTGTGTGTGTGTGTGTGTGTGTGTGTATTCAAAAG
This sequence comes from Sigmodon hispidus, assembly GCA_004025045.1. Classification (NCBI taxonomy): domain Eukaryota; kingdom Metazoa; phylum Chordata; class Mammalia; order Rodentia; family Cricetidae; genus Sigmodon; species Sigmodon hispidus. Next base: position 69,640 of record PVIH01004958.1, on the reverse strand, counting down.
AATGATAATTAAAGAAGGGATCAATACTTTTAAAGAAATTGGGGGGTACATAAAAGGTAGCGTGTAAATCATGGAATTCTAGTATGAAATTCTAAAGAACAGCAATTAAGAAAGCCAAACAGGGGGGCTGGAGAGATGGCTCAGCGGTTAAGAGCACCGTCTGCTCTTCCAGAGGACCCGGGTTCGATTCCCAGCACCCACATGGCAGCTCACAACTGTCTGTAGTTCCGGTTCCAGGCAAACACCAAGGCAAATAAATAAAGTTAAAAAAAAAAAAAAAAAAAGAAAGCCAAACAGCATTATAGCATATATTTGCTTATTCTCTACCTAATAAATAAACATATTAATTAATTAATTAGAAAATGAATAATTTATTTAAATGGAAAAAAAAGTATCTACTACATGATGCAGGACATATTCAAGGTATTTTGGGTTGACAAAGTATAAGGGTTAGGGACTTCCATATCTACAAGAATAACAAATGTATTTATTGCATAAAGGTCTTACAGCATCTGGCGGTCTCTATAAGTATTTTTCATGGCTAGCACTAGGTATTACAGTGTGACTAGCACAGAGTTAAAAGTCCATCGTGGAGAAATTTACTGATTAGGGGTTGAAGTCCTACAGCTTGGGCTGTAGGCCAGAGAAAATATTATTTATGGTTAGGAAAAGCATGAGAGACCTTTAATCTGATTTTGGCTTTCCTTTACAGGCCATACTCAATAAAAGTTTCTAATCTTGGTGGTCCCACCAGAGTCTGATAATCCACCCACACAGCTAATCACGTTTTTGAGATTATTGTTGAGTGCCTCTGAAAACACATGTCTACTCTCAGATGTAGACATCACACTACCATAAAAGAATATCAAAATGATACACATGAAAAAAAAAGCCAAAGTGGACAATCAAAGCTTATTTGAGCACTGACCTCATGGTTGGAATGAAGCTGCAGCATCCTAAGATGACCTGACCAAAGGAAACGGCATTTCTCTGCTTACACTGCAGCTACATATAAATATGCCTCTCCTCCCTGGTGCCTAGCCAGCCTTCTTCCTTTTATTCAGAACGTGTTTGCTTTACCTACCTTCATGTTGCTTTGGGTTTTCTATATAAACAAATTTGTTATGCTTTATATTTTACAGAGAATAAAAAATAATCTGTGTATTTAAAAATGCATGAAAATGTTCAAGTTGTAAAGACGAAATAAGATTAAAGATCAATGTGCTTTACCTGGCCTTCTTTGATCCTTTGGTTTTTGTGAACCAGGTCTTAGGTTTTTTTTCATTCATGTTTTCAGGTACCAACTGGTTGCTTTCTCATTATATTGTAGTAAAGGTCTGTCTTTGGAACACCAGATCTATAAAAACAGACCCTGTTGTCTCAAGTGATGTGCCACAAGACTGTCACAAATTTTCAAATGCATAAACTGTCACTACACATTAGCATTTTCTGAACTACAGGGAGGGAAGAGAAAACTTCAGGTGGGAACATGGCTGTCAGCAAGAAGACCAGCTTCAGTCACTGGTAAAGTGGACCATTCTCATGTGCCCTGAGCACGCATAGACCTCAAACTCTTTCCAAGTCATTTATGAAGAACTAAAAGCTATGAAAGCTTTTCCCAGCATGCATTCCATGAAAATAAATTCTGGGACTAAAGAGGCCAGAGAAAATCAAACAATTTGCATTTCTGGAGAACTTTGATGATGCATGTTGTAATTGTCCAAGAGAGATATAATCTACAAACCTCCAGCTTGGAAAATGCTACTGGGCATGCTTAGTTGACCCTGAATGCACCTCAATGTGGTCAAAATTAAGACTTATCTTCTGCTCCTGAGCCCATTCCCAGAATGGGGAAATCACTGCTTTGATTACTAACATTAGCCAACAAACCACCATTTAAGTAGTTGTAAAAGGCAGAAACCTCAGTCAACTTGATAAACCCTTCCTTCCCCCTTTCCCTTGTCCTTGGGCAAACCACATTCTAAATGTGTCAGTGTCCTCCATTGATCCTGCCCCACTGATACTCCTTAACATTCTCCCTTGTCTGGTTTTCCTTCCAGTAGCTCCTGGACTACGAGTTTGCATCTAGATAGATCATCTTTTTTAAAAAAAATGTTTTAATTTGCTTTGGAAATAGGAAGTTAAGACAGGGAAAGAGAGAAGATCCTACATACATCAGGAAGATAAGAGAGAGAGCAATGGAATATTTGGGACAGGAAAGCAGAAGCAGGCCACTTCAGGAGAGAATGAGTTACCAGTGACTGGGGTCTGAAAGGATGTTTCCAGGTTTTTGTCTCTTGAACATTGAAAATAAACCCAGAGTCTTAGCCTGAGATGCCTTTTTATGAGATCTAAGGGAAAAAGGGAATATTTACAAAGCAGCAGAGTTTATGTGATTATTTTGATTGATAGATTACATCATTTTTTTTGTACTGTGCATGTCTCTTCCCACAATTCCTCTGATTTTAATGATATACACGTCCAATGGTCCTAGGCCTAAGATGGTAAATAGAAGGTTTTCCCAAAAATTCATTGGAAGGATACAGTTTGCCTTTCTGGGCATGCACCCTAAAGTAATTCAGGCCTGAGCAGCCCTTCTATTCTTTCTACCAAATACATGAGGAATAGACTTGAATAGAAACATTTTAAATATTACTTTAACCAAGGATGGGCAAATCTATCCTATTGTACAGAGATGGATGTAGCTAGATGCATGTAGGGGATTGAGGAAGATGGGGATTACTAGGTACATTGTTTGGAGAGGGGTGTGCATACATAGTGCTTGCTAATGAAAGAACTGAGCTGCCATGTGTAGTATTGGGAAAAGCTGTTGTGTAGCGGTTTCTCCAAGACTAAAACCTTCCATGAAGGTGAAAGATACAAGATGTTAATGGGAGAGGTGGAATAACAGGGTGTTCTAAGGGAAGGTGAAACACCCTTCAGGTAAATTTATTTAAGCTCTGTAGAAAAACAAACAACAACAAAACCTCAGTGGCTTCAGGAAGTCCCTGAGACTTATCAGATTCACCCGATACCTCCCTTTTCTAGAATGGAGAATGTATAAACAGTCATGACTACTGAGAGACACTCACGAAGAAGCAGAGACCAGCTAATGTGATTGGAAGCAAAGGCCACCAGCTGCCTGGAAGAAGCATAGACCAGCCAAGCCACCTGAAAGAGGCTAGCCCAACTGAACTACCTGAAAAGGACATTCTCCCATCTGTTGATCTGCCTGCAGGCTGTCATCCTCCAAATTCACAGCATTTATAAGCTGTCGCCCAGGCTGATGCTGTTGTCTTTGAGTAATTTTTACTCTTGTAAGTAATCCTTTGCCCATGTTCCTGTAAGAAACCCTCATAACCTCATCGGTTCACCACATTGGACTTTGTGCTATCTTTAATTAGGTATACTATCAGTTCCCCATCTGAGGTAAAAATAAGTCCCATCTCCCAGGAAAAGTATAACACAGCAGAGTGATAATGTGCAGAGCCAAAAGTGGTGGTTTAGATAAAAATGGTAGTGGCACTATTAGGACATGGGGCCTTGTTGGAGTAGGTGTGTCCTTGTTGAAGGAAATGTGTAGCCAGAAGTTTTTCTGCCTCATCCATGCCCCTTTGTCAAAACAAAGCCCCCCTGCCCTTGCATTCCTCCAGCTGCTTATATAATAATTACTCACTTATTAATTACATATTAATTAATTACAAACTGTTTGGCCTATGGCTCAGGCTCATTATCAACTAGCTCTTATAGCTTCAATTATTTTTATCATGTACTGTCATGTGTTCCATGGCTTTACCTCTGTTCCATTACATCTTGCAGCGGGTTGCAGCATCTCTCCCTGACTCCATCCTCCTTCATCTTGGATTCATCTCTACTTGGATTTCCTACCTGCCTTTAAGCTGCCTTGCCATAGGCCAAGACATCTTCTTTATTAACAAATGGTAATAAAATATATTCACAGCATACAGAAAGGCATCCCACACACATCAAAAGTGTGTCATTGTGAGTGGGTTTGGAAATTTCATCTCAAGCCAAGCCTAATGTCTTCTTCTCTTTCTGCTGCCTGCTGATCTAGACAGAGCTCTAAGCTACTTCTCCAGAACCATGTTTGCCTGCCACCATGCTCCCAGCCATAATTATAATGCACTAAACTGCTAAACTATAAAATAGCCCCAATTAAGTGTTTTTCTTTATAAAAGGTCATGGTGTCTCTTCATAGCAATAGAAACCCTAAAAAAGGCAGAAGTTGGTTTTAGTGACTGAGATATCACTGTGATAGGCCTGATCATGCTTTTGTTGGGAGGAATATGGAACACTTTGGGACTTTGGACTAGAAAATTGATTGGATGCTTCAAGCTGGGTTTAATGGGCCATACTAGTAGGAGCATGACAGCCAGTGGTGCTGAGGGTCATTTGAACCATGAAGACAAGCTCAAGATGTTTCAGAGAAGAATATACATCCTGTGATATTTTAGTGATGAATGTGACTGCTTTCTGCCCTTGTCAAAAAAAAAAAAAAGTTTGCTTAAGGCTGAATTGCAGAGTTATAGATTAATAGCTTTGGCAGAAGACATTTTCAGATATTCTGCTTGGTTATCGGTGGCCACACTTAGGCAGATCTATAATGAGAAGGAACAAGTCAAGCAAGGAAAAATACAAAATGTAGAGTTTGAAGAGAAAAGGGGCGCTAAGGAGTGTAAGGAGTTAAACTCTGTGTTTAAGGAGATAAACAGATTCAAGAAAAACCTGATTCTAAATGGAATAAAGGGAGTGGTGACCTCAGGACAAGATCCCACCCAGCTAAACTTCCAATTTGTGAAAAAGAATTAAAGAAAAGCTTAGAGCTGGGTGTGGAAGTGCACACATTTAATCCCTGTACTTTGGGGGTAGAAGCTGGAATATTTCAGAGTTTAAGGCCAGCCTGGCTTACAGAGCTAGTGCCCAGACAGCCAAACAAAGGCAGTGAAGGACACCATTAAAAACCAAAAGCTGGAGAAAATTTGAATGAGGGGCCATATCTCAGATGAAAAAAGTTGGAGATCTGATGAGTGCGCTAACATCAGACATGAAGATACAAAGTTGAGAGTTTTCCTAGCTGGCTTTCAGTCTTTCTTTGCTTTATTATTTCCTTATCATGTTCTTTTTTTCCCCTTTGGAACAGTAATGTATATCATGGGCCACTGTATGTTGGAAGTATGTAATCTGTTTTTTTATTTTGTTTTTGCAAAGGATTACAGTTAAGAGATTGCATGAATCTCAGAAGAGACTTTGCCTTTGGAGTTGTAAATAGTTCCTATACTGTAATAGACTATGGGGACATTTGAAGTTGAACTAAATGCAGTTTGTATTATGAGATGGCTACAAGTCCATGGTGGCCAGAGAGTGAAATATGGAAATTTGGATGAAAATGACCTGGTGCCCTAGGCCCATAGGGGGTGGCACTATTAGAAGGTAGGACCCTGTTGGAGTAGGTGTGTCCTTGTTAGACAAAGTGTGTCACTTGAGGTGGGCTTGTAGGCTTCCAATGCTGAAGCCAAACCTAGTGTCTCTCTCTCTTTCCTGCTGCCTGCCTATCTGGATGGAGCACTCTCAGCTCCTTCTCTGCCCGAATACTGCCATGATGATAATGGACTAAATCTGTGAACCTTAAGCCCCCTACAGTGAAATGTTTTCTCTGTAAGAGTTACTGTGATCATGGTGTTTCTTCACAGCAATAGAAACCCCAACTAAGACATCGAATCCAAATAGGAAATTTTCTACACTTGCTTGCTTGCTTCAGAAAGGGGCTGACAGGTAGAAGGATAGGAAGATGGTGGAGGAGGGTGAATAAGAACAAAGCATACGGGGGGCTGGAGAGATGGCTCAGCGGTTAAGAGCACCGTCTGCTCTTCCAGAGGACCCGGGTTCGATTCCCAGCACCCACGTGGCAGCTAACAACTGTCTGTAGTTCCAGTTCTAGGCAAACACCAAGGCAAATAATTAAATAAATAAATTTAAAAAAAAAAAAAAAGAAAGTGCAGGCATGCATGGACGACACCTCTGCTTATCAGAGATGATCGCTTATTAGAATGGTGTTTAAAAATCTGCAATAGGGGTTGAAGAGATGGTTCAGCAGTTAAGAGCACCGGCTGCTCTTCCAGAGGACCCAGGTTCAATTCCCAGCACCCACACGGCAGCTCACAACTGTCTGTAGTTCCAGTTCCAGGCAAACACCAAGGCAAATAAATAAAAAGGTTTTGTTTGTTTGTTTGTTTTGTTTTGTTTTGTTTTTTTTAAAAAAAAAAAAAAAGAACAAAGCATACAACATGTATACAGGAAAGAGACATAATGAAAACCATTGTGGAAAACATCACTAATGAGCAGATTTTCATCACTGAGTGGGTGGAGCTGAGTCCTATAGGGCCCCTTCGGGTATCTAAGGAACACCCCATAGAAGAGTCTCCTGAGAAGTAGAAGCTGAGCAGTGGAATGACCTTCAAAGGCTTTCCACATCAGAGGAAGCTCACTTCTGGGGAATTGTCTCTGTCTGTTCTGGCCCTGAAGCTCACAAGGGTCCCCAGCAGCTCCACAGCATCTTTGTGTCAGCATGCATCTGGCAGTTCTTCTGAAGCCACGCCTCCTCACCCCTGCTTCCTTCTGGGATTATCTGCTCATTTACCTATGGTGGGGCATGTCAGTCAAGCCACAGAGTGCGCTCTGAATGCTTACTGGCGGCGGGTACTTTAAAGAGTGGCATGCACATAAAGATTTCAGGAGATTTTAACTTTTTCTGTTGCATATTTAGCCTGTTTTCTATTCGTCACTTAGCTATCTCTTCCCACTCAGGCTTTCTGTCTGCAGTGTCTGCTACATGGCTCTGCCTTTGCTAATTCCACATCCACTCTGAAGCCCTTATGTGTCTGTATTGAACCTTTTCCTGCTCCTTATGCTGTTCGCTTTATTTCTAGCATGTGACTCTTAAATGCTGCCTTCCACCCACTGTGAAACCTCACTTCCTAGCTTGTCCTCTTTTTCATTCCAATCAATTCTCCCTCTTGTTGTTAGGAATATGCTTGTGTCCCTCTGCTCTCCTGCAGCATGTGGAAGCAGGCAGGCAGGGAGGCAGCTTCCCAGACCACCTGCCCTGCCCAGGGCCCTTTCTGGCAGTCAGATTTCATTTCCCCTCACCTCTCCAATCTCTACCTGTATTCGCCCTGGGAAAAACAGAAAGCCAGTTATGAGCAAGAGGCCCAAGGGCAGCTGTTGATCCCGAAAACGGTTTTAATTTGTCTCTGTCTCATTAGCTTAATGCTGATGCTGGTGGCCCTCGGCTGCTGACCAAGCTGAGCGGCTTTGCTCTTCATCTCACCCTGCAGCTTATCAGGTCCACAGATGAAGCTGACAGGTCAAGCCATTTCCCTCTGTGACCCTGGTCCTTTGTGGTTACTCCCCAAAGACAGTCATTCATCTTTGGGTCTACAGTAATTAAAGCTAGAAGACCTGTTCTCACTGGCTGTCTGATGGGTGAATCAGCATGACAGGTGGAAATCACATAAATGAATGCTTACCAGGCAGAAACACCTTGTCAGTGGGTCTGCTCTGATGGCCAAATCTGGGAGAATTGTCCACCTAACCTGTGTTCCTGGAAGGTGAAGCCAGAGGCTGGCTTGTCATAAATTGCCGTGAAAATTGACCTCATTCATATTTAAGAAAGATGCGAAGCTTAAAGAAATGCTTGCCTTTTCTCCAATGATTTAAGCTAACACATTTGAAAAACAAGGTTTAGGATTGAAATTGATGAAGTTAAGGATCTATTTGGGGCAGAGTCCAGCAGGTAAATCTCCAAGACAAATAACAATAGTGCTATCTCCTGGACTGGAAGCCAGCTTCTCAGCATTGCACCCTGTGTGTGGACATGGTCTCCTTTGTATTTACTATTTAATGGTCTCAGTGGCGCAAGATAAGGGGGAATCTAGCAGGATTTGTCAAGTCAAGAGACACACAGGAGTTTCTCCTTAGACTCCACAAGTCCAGAGTTCTAAAGAGCTCTCTTGTTTCTGAGCCATCGACTCTGAATTTTGTGCAGGGACCCAGATTCTGGAAAGAGTTTTGATGGAGGTAACTCATTCCTGTTCAGATCTAGTTTAAAAAGAAACAAATTCCAAACCTCAAAATTTCTCTTCCTGCTCCATGGCCTTTAGAAGTCATTTTATTTTTTTAAAGATTCCTTTATTATGCACACAGTATATAGCAGAGGGCACCAGATGTCATCATAGATGGCTGTGAGCCACCATGTGGTTGCTGGCAATTGAACTCAGGACCTCTGGAAGAACAGTCAGTGCTCCCAACCTCTGAGCCATCTCTCCAGCCCAGAAGTCACTTTTCATTAGCAGGGACCCTCGTGCTTCCTGTTAGCCGCTCAGATGCCCCTGCTCCTAGGTTGTGCATCCTGGGAAGCAGCTCATTAATTCATTCATTTAAACTATAGCCATTATATGCCCACTGAATAAGAAGCTGCATGGTAAGGCCCATCCCTCACTGTGTGAGATTGCCCACCTTACAGGAACTAGTCAGTATACGACCAGAGTGCTGGCGGTACATTATTTGAGGTTGAACCCAGAGACCAGTGTTAGTGGTCAGGGGAGACCAGGGCTACAGGTATCCAGTGGATCTCCTGAAGCCTTCCCCTGCTCCCACTCAGCAGCCAGTAGCTAGACAAATGGTTTGAATTTTTGCCGGCAAAGGTGTGTGCATGCTTCTCCTGCAGGGACTGGGCAGAGCACTGAGCGGGCATCACATAGTCATGTTATTTATGAGTGAATCAATGTGGTAGCATATGCCTTAAAGAACACGAAAGACTGAGTGGAGAAAGGGGTAGGCTTAGTTACTATTTTCCTTCATTCAAATAATTCGCATATTTAAGCAGCTAATATCACGGGGGGTCAAAGAAATCAAAACTCTACAGAAAGACAGACATCGAGAGGTCTCTTGTTCACCAGGGTCTACATCTGCATGCCTTCCCACAATAAGCTGTTCTTGTCCCCTGTAAATTACCATTTTTTATTAATATTTCCAGGAGTTCCTTGTGCAAATAGAACCATGTATAAATACAAATACATTCTTACTTTTTTCTCCTTGTCCTCACTCATTGTGGCATACTACATAAAAAGATTTGCTTTTTGCTTTTTGATCTGTCATTATATTCTGGTGCTATTTCCCTGCCAGTGCTATGAGAAAGACTATGTTGCACTGTGGGCCTGAGGGACCTTATGTGGAAGGCCACCCACTCAGTACCTGTGTTTCAATATGCCTCTCCTCCTCTTTATCTGTGTGTCAAAACACCTGTCTCCTCAGATGTTACATCCCAAATGATGGAAATGTGTTTCTAGGAGTGCTTTGTAAACCTCACCATTAGGGCAGCCCTATTTCAGAGACATCCCAAAGGAAGTCAAATGGGAGCTTTTTTCCTTCCTTTCTTCCTTCCTTCCTTCCTTCCTTCCTTCCTTCCTTCCTTCCTTCCTTGTTCAGGCTGCGTAAGTGTCATACCTCTGAACTATACCTCTAGCCCTTTTTGTATGTTTTAATTTGAGAACGTGTCTCTGTGCATGTCCCGGCCTGGTCTTGGACTCACTTGGGAGTCCCACACAGACCATGAAGCTGCAATTCTCCTGCTTACACTTACAGCTCTCTAGTGTTTAAAAAGTCCTTCCCTAGGCTGAATATATTGCAGGGATTTCTGCAAAGGAGATGGCATCCTGGGGATTGGGATGGTCCCGAGTCCTGAGGCAGGAGTTCCCTGAGGGACTTCCTTTGCAGTCTGGTGTTCAGCCCACAGGGGAGCTCTAGCTGGGGGTTCAGGAGGGGTGTTTTCCGGTACACTTTATGCTGATGCACCAGAGTGCAAGGGCTGTCCCAGTACACTCTGAAGTTTGTCCTCTACCTAAACTAAAAGCATCTGTAAGACAAGCCACATGATTTTCAGGTAATAGCATATTCAATATTCTCTAGATAAATTCCTTCTAGTCAACCTCTAGTGTGCAATATGTAGAATCTGAGAAGAAAATAGAGCTAATGGTTGCCAATTTGGTTTTTTTTCTTTACAGTTCCTACTGCTTTGTCAGCTGATTTTTTTTTTTTTTGTCATATTTTACCTGGGGTTTCTCTGCTCATCACTTGTTGTAGTGGTTGCTGTTGTGGTGGTGATGGTTGCTGCTGTTGTGGTGGTAGTGGTTGTGGTGGTGGTGGTTCTAGTGGTTGCTGTTGTGGTGGTAGATGTGGTGGTTGCTGCTGTGGTGGTGGTAATTGTTGGGGTGGTGGTGGTTGCTGTGGTGGTGGTGGCTGTTGCTGATGTGGTGGTTGCTGTTGCTGTGGTGGTGATTGTTGAGTGGTGGTTGTTGTTATGGTGGTGGTTGTTGTTATGGTGGTGGTTGTGGTGGTTGCTATGGCGGTGGTGGTTGTTGTGGTGGTCGTAATTGTTGGGGTGGTGGTGGTTGCTGTGGTGGTGGTTGCTGTGGTGGTGGTGGTTGTTGGGTGGTGCTTGTTGCTATGGTGGTGGTTGTGGTGGTTGATGTTGTTGTGGTGATTGTTGGGGTGGTGGTTGTTGTTATGGTGGTGGTTGTGGTGGTTGCTGTTGTTGTGGTGGTGATTGTTGGGGTGGTACTAGCTGCGGTCCCCCTCTCTTTCCTTCCACAGAAAGGAGCTCAGGTGCACATTTCTCCTCACAGAAGGACATGGGCTGACAGTATTAAAAGGCCTGCTTGCTGGCTTCCTGTACTGGCTGCTGTTTACATTGGTTGTCTTAACAATGACTGTGAGTTGCTATAAAACTGATTGATCTACAGCCTCCAGATCAATAAGACATGGGCAAAATGAACACAATGGCCATGTTGTCAAGCTGCTTGCTAACCCCATCACATCATTGCACAGAGAACAGATGACAGCTAGAGACAAAGTTCCTTTGCTTTGGAGACTACAGTGAAACACCCCAAACCAGGGTGGAGTCCCTGCCTCGGCACTTTCCCCAGAGAATGGTCAGAGCATCAGAGAGACACAATACTGCTTGAATTGCTGACAACAGGGACCTTTACAGGGAGAGTCATTGTTGGTGGCAATGGCCCATTTAGATGTGAAAAAAGAAGACTGTCCCGAGAAATAATGAAAAAGAAATCAGAACAAAGAAAAGGCTACATAGCTCAGCAGCCTAGAAGCAGGAAGAAGCCCTGCTAGGTCACCCAGGAGAACCTAAACATCCTAGCAGGAGCCTAGAGGAGGGAGGGAGGAATCAAGAGCTGGCATGGCTCCGGGAAGCCGGAATGCTCAGAGAATCTCAGTCTCTTCTAAACTGTTCTCTGCATGTTGTCATCTCTCTTCAAACCTTCAGCAACATCTGCTACAAATGCCCTGGTGTTAGAGGTGCTACGTGGAGGAATAGGAAATGGGGTTTATCTTAGACATAGGAATTTAATTTTGCTTCCCTGTGACATCTCCATTCAGCTAAGTCATTCAACATACCCAGGCAAGCTGAGAGGTAGAGGATGAGAGGAAAAGGTGTCACATTGTCAAGGTCCCACTGTGGTCAGTCGTTGGCCATCTTACATCCTGCCCTGGAAACACTCACTGTCTCCCTGATTTTTCATGGCTAGTCCACACGATTGACACAGCTCTGCTTTATTTCCAGCCCTTGCTGGTCCAGCCTCCCTCATCTTCCACCATACAGGAGAAAACACTGCGAGGGACATCCTTATGCCAACTGTGGCAAGAGGCACACAAAGCTCAGGCCCAATTCTCCATGAGACACCTGGGGTTGAGGCTGCAGTCCTGTGGATAACTTCTGAGTGCCCTCCAGTGCAACAATGCTGCAAGCTAGGTGCATGCCACATTCTCCCACTTCTGGCATCCAAAGAGAGTGATGTTACAATTCTGCCTCTTTTCTGAGAGAAAGGTTTATGCAACAGGGTAATTGTTTCCACCCAGAATGCATCATCAAGGCAAGTATTGTCTATGGAGGACTACTCAGGAAATCTGAACTGCCATGTCCACGGGCACCCAGTCCCCCAAAGTGCATTCATTATTCGGCAGTAGAAGATGAGGTCAGCTTTTGTAATTCTTTGACTGCAAATGAAGGTGGTAGTTTGGGGAGGTTTGTTTGTTTGTTTGGTTTATTGAAAATGAATGCTTCCTTTCTGAAGCCTTCAGTGAGAATGTGAGGGTTTTATGCAGATTATTCAAATGACCTAGGTGGTGGCCCAGCCCAAAATCCCAGTGACTCTGGGAACTAAAATGAGATAGTCACAAGGTCAAGGTCCATCTAGGCTGCAGAGTGAGTTCAAAATCAGCCTGGCATCTCGTCAACCTCCAAACAGAAAGGAAAAGATGACTGGGGATATAGCCCAGTGGTCAAGGGTTTGCCTCAGCCTTAGGCTCAGCAATCCAGAGACAACAGAAGGGGGAGTGTCAGATGAGGCCCAGAACCTGGAAGTCATATGCAAATTATTCTAGATATCTTTTCTAAACATCTATGTCTCCTTTTTAAAATTAGATTCTACAAAGGCTTTGTGACTTAAATGAGATCAAGAACTATGGTCACTAACCTAAGGTCGAGGTCACTAATCTGTTTCCCCTTAGCTGTGTGCCTCTCATAGATCACACTTTAGCATACAGGAAATAATTAAAGATCTGTTCAAAAGAGAACAGTCTTCCTGCTCACTGAATTAAAACCTTAAAACCTGCAAATTTTATTCAGGCTCGATGTGATGATAGCACCTTGCAGTTCTAAAGGGAAGCCAATGTGACATCAGCACTTCTTGGTCACAAGGAATAAACAGCTGTCTCCCCTCTACCCAGTTCCAGGTGTTGCTTCCTTGGGTTGGATGCCACGTGTCTTCATAAAGCATGGTTACCCAAACTTGACCAAGGCTTCTGGGTAGGGTAAAGCTTTTTACCTGCCTCATATGCTTTGTCTTATGCCACACTTCCCTAGGCACATGCAGGTGCATGTTCAGCCCACTTTACAGATGCAAAATGACAAGACCATTGTCCTGCTGGCATTTTGATCTTGAACTCCACATGAGTTAGATAACGAATCATTGTTCTTTAAGATATTCAGGATGTAGCCCAGAGATACAGCAGCCCTTAACTACATGCTAACACACACCTACTTCACATGCTTTCAAGATGAAGAAATAGATGCTTTCTTGCTTGGTATAAGACATGAGAAGAATTTAAATACGTAGAACAAAATGTAAAATTTCCCCCTTCTTAGTCTAACTATGGCCATACTGATAGTTATCCATCTCTAACATTTTGTATGCATTTCTATATATATATATATTTGTGGATATGCCCACACAATGTTATTTCATAAATGTGTGTTTGTGTGTGTGATGCATGTGTATTTGTGTGTGTGATGTATGTGCTCCAATGTGTGTGCACAAATGTGTACATGCATATATGTGCATCTGAATGGAAACTAGAAGTAGATGTTGGGTACTTTCCTCCATCACTCTCCTTACTTTTGAGGCAAAGTCTCTTACTGAACCTAGAGCTCTCCAGTGTGGCTAGTCTCCAGCCAGTGAGCTCCAGGAATAAACTTGTCTCTATCTCCCCAGCACTGAAATTACAGACATGAACTGCACCTAGTTTTTACATGGGTTCTGGGGATCCTAACTCAGATCAGCATGCTTACACAGGATGCACTTAACGCTCCTTCAGTGCCCCACATTTCCTCTTCACTCTGAATTTTCACTGCATGTTATGGTTGTCTGGATACCTAGATAATGTTTACAATTCTTTTGGGTGTTGATTCAAGAGTTCTTTCTCTTCAGCTACCCACTGAAAGGCTATGCAGGAAGGTCTTTGTATGCATGCAGACACAAAGCTCTGTGTTTTACTGAGCATTCCTGGAAAGAAAGAAAAGTTCAAACAAAAGGACTTCCCTTGGGCAGAGTGTTCAAAGTAGACAAGCTCTAAGAGCTTGCAAAGATGGATATATGTCTCTGCATTCACAGCCAGGTGTGGAGGAAAAGCTAAAAAGATGAGTTACACAGAGGTTTCTACCCAGCTAGGAGGGCAACCATGCCACTGCTAAAACACAAATAAGACCTGTTTAGCATAAGGCTTCTCCTAGCACCAGCCACATCCTGCCTACTAAAAATGTCATCTTTTCCCTCAACCCAGATAGGTGCTGCTCTCTTCTTCCATGGACTCGGAAATTCTTGCCCTTTAAAAATAAAAAAAAAAAAAAAAAAAAAAAAAAAAAAAAAAAAAAAAAAAAAAAAAAAAAAAAAAAAAAGACAATCGTCTTTTCGAATGGGTTCTGTTGCAGAGCACACAAGGGGCTGGAAGAAACAAGCTAAACTGAGATTCTCCTCATCTTCTTCAGTTGATGCATGGGCTAAAGGTCTAGAATAATAAGTCTGAAGAAAGGTAGGGGAGTTCAGGGTGAGGAGGGGGAGCCTCCAGGCCTGAGTAGCTGGGGCTGACATTTGCTGGATTATCTAGTCTGAATTTCTTCCTGCCTTACTCATTGAGATCCTCAGAACTCTCCACTCCCCAAGTGCCAAACAAATAAGCCGTCCCTGTCCAGCAACCAGGGACGGGGATGGAGTTTAATTTGCTGCCCATGGGAAATGAAAGCACAGAAAAGAGAGAAGGAGCCACAGGTCAGGAGCTTGAGGCTCAGAGGAGAACCCTGTAGGCAGAAACCAGGGAAGAAATAAAGAAAAATAGAAACCAGCACAGAGTAGATAGACATGAAGAAGTGACCCTTGGCTTGCTGTGGTTGCCACGCCCCAAGGTTGGCCCTGGTGTTACATCAACCCAGCTAGGCCAAAGTACCCAGATAGTTCAGTAAATAAGATTCTGGGTATTTTTGTGGGATTAGTTCTAGCATAGCTTTTGGCAGGAGAGGAATAAGGTTAATGTTTACATCAATGAACTTTGAGTAAAGCAGGCTATCTTTTATGATGTGTGTGAGCCTCATCGGTAGAAGACCTTAACTGGAAAACAAGTAGACCTCCTCTGTGCAAGGAGGAAATATCGGAGCAGAGTATCTATGGACCACCTTTCCTGCAAAGTTTGGATATATCTCTCCCTCCATCCTTCTCTTGCTTTCTGAAGTGTACCCCATCAGTCTGGGCAGGATAGGATTGATTCAGGTTCTCTTGATTCTGCTCTCTGAAGAACCTTGACTAATAAGCCACCAGCAATCCCTCTATGGGTTCCCATGTTTATGGCAAAGGGTTAGGGTTAGGGTTAGGGTTAGAACCCTAACAGGCCTGGTAACTCTAGAGGCTGAAGCAGAAGGATCAGTAGTTCAAGACCTGATTAGGCTTCAGAGTTAGTTCAATGCCAGCCTGGGCAATTTAATGACAACCCTGTCTCAAACTAACAAGCAAAAGAGAGCTAGAAATATAATTCAATCTTGGAGCCCTTGCCTGGCATATGTGAAGTCCTGGGCTCCCATCCCTACTAGTAGGGGCCCATTCTCCTATTAGTGTGCTAGGCCTGTGATTGCTTTGGCCAGTGGCCTATGGAAGATATGACACCCCCAAAGTCCAGGCCTTTGGATGACTGAAACTCCTGCTTTCTTCCTCTTACAGCCCAGCTTTCATGCTTTGAGAAAGTCTGGCCTCATGGAAACTAGGAAAATGAGCTGTTCAATGCTCTGGTCACAAGCTTCTCCTGAGGCTATAGTGTCACTTTGCAATTTCCAAAATCAGGTGCGCTTCAGAGGCCTATGGCTCAAGACAACTCAGAACTGCCCAGCTGAGCCCAGGCAACCCCAAAGCACTGTGAGCTTGAAGAAAACAGATTAAAGTACTAAGATTTAGGGTTTATTTGATGTGTAGTAATAGACAACCTGCCTTAAAACTTGGCCCTCCCACCCCAGGTCTCCAGGCAATTACTGCCAAGCATGCTGGGCCCTATTTGAGAAAAGACTCCTGCCCCATGCTCTGCACTTGAACCAGCCAGCTGAAAACTGTTCCTGGTCTGTTCCCAGGCACCCAGTGATTTGCTCATTAGCAGAGGAAAAAAGTGGCTTTGCAGCTTTTAACTTGTAAAACAAAGTAATCCTGTTGTTGGGACTGAGGCAGGAATTTTGGAGGGGGTCATTTGAATTAACTCCTTTCTTGGTAGGAGTCTCGCCTTAATGGCTTCCTTTCAACATTAATATTCACTGCAGTACCCAAGGTCATTATGCTTCCAAGCTACAGTAGATCTGGGCCAAGGTGCTCATAAGCTGCACTTGATGGCCCACCACAGGAATGGGCTCCCTCTCCTCAAGAGGAGGTTCATTCCAGTTGTATTTAGGAGGCTGAAGCTAAAACCTGGCCATGATGACCTTTCCGATGTAGACTTAACCTAAAAGAATCTGAGAAACTCATAGAATCTCCTGGTAACAGGGTCTAGGGTTTATATCTACACATAGGTGTGTGAAAACCAATACTGAAGTCTGCTTCCTATAAATAATCCAGCATTCTTTGGACCCACTTGGTAAACGTGTTGTGAAAGGGAGCTCAAAATGTTTTTAAAAATGAATTTGTCACAGTGTATGAGCTCAATGCCCCCTTCTTCTTGCTCGTTATAGAGAGGACAGATGCCTATAGAAGAAGGGCCTATGTACATACAGGAAGATCCAGACTCTGCTCTGTTGCAAGCCAAGCCTCCAATCAAGTCCCTGGGTGTTGACCACAGGTATGTGTCTTGTTCTAGACATTTTCCCTTTTTGTAAACTTCCCAAGATGTTCCGAGGACTATCCATCTGTATGTACACTGTACTGATGCTAACAGGGCCTAACAACCTTATACAGGCTCCATTCAAGGATGTCTAACTGAGCTTACCTGCCCTCTGTTACACCCTACCATATGGGCAGTGCTGTAGCCTAGGCTATTTAGAGAAATGGATTTCTCTTCTCCACTACCAGGACCACTAGGACCATCAGAAAAGTAAGCTACTTGCCCTGGGGAGAGGAATCATATGTCTGTAGTGCCTGTTGTAAGATATTTGTACACTGTGTGGAAACGTATTGCTGCGATTGGTGTAATAAAAAGCTGCACAGCCAATAGCTGGGCAGGAGGAATAAGTGGGATTTCTGGGGAGAGAGAAGAAGAGGAGGAACACTGAGACTATATGGAGACTCGGAATGAACTTGACACATAGAAGGTGAGAGAGGTAAACTCCACGTGGTAGAATGTAGATTACTAAAAATAGAGTTAATTTAAGTTAAAAGAGCTAGTGGGAGGAGCCTAAGATAAGGTCAAGCTTTCATAATTAATAAGTCTCTGTATTGTTATTGCAAGCTGGCAGTCCCAAGGGAAAAGCATACCAGTGCTATTTTTTTCTTTGTCCTCTCTACACCAACTGCTAGGCAGTTTACCAGAGCCACAAAGGCATGTTTCCATGATAAACTGCTATAAAATAATGATCAGAAAATTATTATTTTTAGAAAGGACCATATTGTAAGCATCTTAAACCACATGATCTATGTGATCTTCATAACAGCTACAATAGTGTGAAAACAGTCATAGACAGCATAGAACTAATTAATTCCAACTGTTTCCATAGAGCTATATTTGTAGTGATGGATGGAAGGTCAGTTTTGATCAAGAAAGTCACAATCTGCCAACTTCTGCTATGGAAGAGAAAAGAAGAATATGAGCTATACTTTCATACATTCTTTGTATATGTTGCTTATAGCCATGGGAACAATATGGATGAAGTAGAGTGCCCACTTCTGCCTCAGCTCTCAAGACATTCAGATCCCTCCTCCATCTCTTGGGAAACCCAGTCTTAATCCATGAACTGCCATGGGAAAAATCTGAAGACTTCTGAGAAACTGTGGAGATAGGTTCTGAAAGAATATGAAGGAAAAAGCCAAAGCAGAGTCATTACCACTGGGGACCAGGCATGGAAATGACATGGTCAAATTCCTCTCAGGAAGCACAGGAAGACCCACTGAATTCAACTGACATCTCTCAGCTAACACCACCTGGGCAGAGAAGTTACCCAGCCCTGCCCTAGTTCATAACCCAGGGGGTTGATTGTTATTTGAAGTGAGTTTATTAATCATCAGGTTATAGACGGATAAGCCCAGCATTCATTCCAAATTAGTTTTAGCTTTCTCTTCACTTAAAGATGGAGTCAAGTCCTAGCATTGGCCTGTTTCTTTGTTTTCTGGGGAAGGAGTGAGGTGAATGTTCAACAGTTGGCCTTGTTTCTGGAGCATGAGCTTACCTTTTTCCAACCACCAAGTTCTCATGGAAATATACATGCAAGTCAGCATGTCTCAGAAATGTTGCATTCTGGCAGCATGGAAGGGCTTGGATGTGGCTATGCAATTCCGCAAGGTAGCACAAGGGACAAGATGCAGCTGAGTAAACACGGTAATGTAGAAAGGATGACTGTTCACGATGCCTTTCTCAGGTTTCTCTGCCCTTCAAGAAGGGAGGGTTCTTGCTCCACCTGGACTTCCCTTTTGAAAAAATCTGTGTAATGGGCAGATTTTTTCTAAGAGAAACTATTTGGGGAACAGATCAGATTTTACTTTGAGGAGCATAAATGAGACTTCGGGGTGCGGGTAGAAGCTGAAGAGGAAAGCTGTGGATGTGAGAGAAAGCAGATGTAGCGAGAAGACAGCAGACTGTCAGCCACTGACATGAGTGTGGAGACGCTGAGCCAAGTGTGTGTCAGGGGACTGTTCCATGGTGAGGAGGGGAGACTAGGTAACAGCCCAGAGCCACAGCTGCTGCCCGTGTGCAAAATAGAGGCAGAGGAAAAAGAGGTTTTCCTAAGATATTATGACCATTGTCTTACCTCCACCCTTAGATCTTTCCTGAGAGACTAAATAGCAGGGCAATTATTTGATTGGTATGTGTGTGTGGTGATGGGGGGGGGTGTGTTCTTTCTCAAGAATATCCCCAAAGAAGCCAGTAGCCAGTAATCAACCTACCCTACAAGGTTCCTCATATTACAAGCCCTTTATCATTTACTTTATTTTGCTAGATGCATTCTGGGGAAAGAACACTCACTTAGAATGATCTCAATCAAAGTGTCAGCAGCAAAGATCTTGACTACAAGATGAGCTGATTTCTGAGGATATCATCTTGTCTTTGTCATGGTCAATGCTGGCTGGAGTCTTTCTTCAAAGACTTTCAAGATTCCAAGCAGATCAAATGTTAATGCCAAACAAATGAACCAAAGTGGAGACAAATAGCCCTAATTTTACCCAAATGAAAACTCAATTCTTGAAAGGACATTTACAGTTTTGATTTAATACAGAAAATCACAAAAGTCTGATGGCCTGGTAAGGAGGTACGAGCCTTTAGCCTCAGGACTTGAGAATCTGTACCAGGGTATCACGAGCTCCAGGCTAGTCTGAGCCACACAGTGAAGAGAGTAAGGTCCTCTCTTGAGAAAACAAATGAATGAACAAATAACAATTGCTGTTTCTCCAATAGCACTGACAGAAATCAAGATATATTGTGGAGAGTGTGGTGGGAAAATGAGCTGATAAAAACACAGTCATGTTGTCAATGACTTTAAGTGAGAAAAATAGGAGATTTCTCCATATTTACTTTACAAGAGGCCACAGAAGCTAGCATGGGTCTGTTTTCTGCCTTTTTCAGCCTCAGTGTATAAAAGCTGAACCGCAGTGGCCTCCAGCTATATTCTGTCTTCACAATTGTATTATTTGCATCCTACCTGTATAGCTCAAAAAAAAAAATAACTTTTTTGTCTAAATCCCATGTTTTAAGAAAAAATAGGTTTTCCAAATCTTTCTTATCCTTAAATATGTATTTTGCTTTCCTGATGTGTGTTCTCAGACCCAGGGAAAAATGTAAGGTGACATTTCATTGTTGACAATCATGTATTCACAGGCTTCTTGAGACCTGCATGTAATATTGCAACATAATTTTAACTTTTTTCCAGAAGAAAGAGCAAAAACTGTAATTAGAAAAAAAAATATGTTGACACTTTATATTGATATGGGACCAGAGAAGCTGTGGTAAAGAGTGGCTGGCTTTGTTAACAGATCAAAGGTGGTGGAACAGAGGCCATGAATCAGCACCAGCAGGATGGTCTGATCCACAGGCTTGCTTGGCATGGCTTGTACAGGGAGGGCCCTGCCCATCCCTCTATTGTATGCAATTCTCTTTAGATGTAGCTCACCGTGGTCATAATTACTCATTTAGACTCTCTCCTCGCTTTATATCACCTCCTTCACTGTTTTCTCACTCAGCCTTGGTAAAAGCTATAGGTATTAATTCAGTAAGTCAGTCGTTGGGAGACCTTCAGAATGGCCCCTGAGGGAGTGCTGGGTAGAACACTTACTCAGCATGCACAGGGCCTCATACTCAGTACCTCTCATCTCCACCAGACTAAATGAATAAATAACAACACTCCCACAAAGCGATTTGATTATGGGCCAACTGCCTTACCATTTCCAACTTTACTCCTTGGTGGTCATGGAGAACAGAGAGCGTTTGGTCCCTATTCCCTGGGGTTCTGTGAATATTATACTTTTATTTTGCTCAGCCTTGTCCAGCTCAAAGTAGCAGTCCTTCAGCACTTATTTCCCACGATGACTTTGTCTTTGTCATCCTTCCTCTGAACACAGCCTTCAATGTCAACAGACTCATGCGGAAGACTCACACATAAGCACACCTGATGGGATGATCTGTCCCCACATCGAATAAAGCCCCAACTCGGGGGTTCCGACTGTTTTATTGGCCACCTAGGGAGACTCGGTATCACTTGGACCTCTGAGCATTTGCTGTGTTTCTTTTCTCAATTTCATACATTGAAGGAGGGGGAAAGGATTACAAAGCAAAGACTCACTTTATTCAGAAAAGATCCAGCCCATTCTCATTAGCACTCACTTGAAAAGCCATTCCTGCTTGTTAGAATTCCTTAGTAAGTTCCCCTACACACACACACACACACACACACACACACACACACACACACACACACACACACATGCTGTATAGCAATAATATGTGTTTAAAAATAAAAGCCAGCTGCTCATCACACATTCACAGTTTCTTCCCTCACCCTCTTTTTCTTCACAGGGCACACAGGAAGTCAAATTTTCAGTTTTGTTTTGCTTTTCAAAAATCTTCCTCTGCAAACTCATTTCATGTGCTCAGAAGTGGTGATTTTCATGCCCTGCCTTCCTAAATAAAAGAGCTATTTATCCATTTAATACATTGTCCATTTCTATACTTCTTAGGCCAATGGGAATGAGCAACATCTAACACTTAGAAGTTCATGGGCTGTTGTGCTGGTTAGGAAAACCACTGTGTGAGTTACTTTTCTTGTCCCTGGAATCAAACACATGACAAAAGGCACAAATAAGCACAAAAAGATTGGTTGTTGCTCACAGTGCAAGGGATAGCATCGAGCGTGGTTTGGAAGGCTTGGCATGGGATCCAGTGCTGTGAACCAGTGTGTGATGCCAGGTTGCTGGCAGCTCCCATACACCAGGAAGCAAAGTGAGGGGCATGACAGTGTTTATTCTCTACTCTGTTTGCTTCTTTGGTTGAGGTTAGCATCCCAGCCTCTGGGAAGATGCCACATACTTTTACATTGGTCTTCCCTCTTTAGCTAATTCTCTCTGGAAACATCATCACAGGCACACCTAGAGGTATAACTAAACCCAGCAAAGTGGACAAAAAGATTAACCATCGCAGCCACATCTTAGGATAGCATTCTCTTCTCTCATCTGCTTTCATATTTTTATAGGCAAAACATCTAAAGATATTAGATGTAGTAAGCCAATTGAAAAAAAGTAAGAAAAAGACCCCTCTTTCTGTTCAGGCTTTTGAAAAAGTGGCTTTTCAGCACTTTCCTTCAGAAAATGGATTATCCTTTTACACTTTCGAATAAGGGCTGGTCTTGTGGGTCTCTTGGACCAACAAGGCAAGCATGGTGGTATGCCAGTCTGAAGCCTGCTCCTCAAGAGGCCTGGTGTGTTTCTTGTGTCTCCTCAAAGTTTGTCATTACCATGTGAATAATATCCTGGTAGGAAAGAAACCAAAGGGAGCTAAAGCCAAAGCATCCAACTGGGCCATTTCAGACCAGGCAACCCTTCAGTTGCTAGCTGCTCATAGATACAGGACAGACAGTCCGCCAAGCCAGCCAAGTTTAGCCCACATCAGCAGAACTGCCCAGCCAACCCACAGCTCTGTGGGGAATAATGAGGAATTGTTTTTAAAGCACTACATTTTGGGGAAGTTTGTTAGGCAACAATAGCTATTTGATGAACTGTGTCATTAAATATTCATTCTACAGATGCCTGTATATGCATGTGTTTTACGGGGTGTGTAGGCATAGGTACTACTCTGGATAAAGGGTTGGATTTATTCTGCTCTGGTTCTTTATCACTCATGGAATGTGTGACAAGACGATGTCTCTAAATTTTGACTTTTCATGGAAATTAAGGAAAACTAGAATAATGAGTGAAACAGTGAGATGATGTGTGCTCATTCGAGCAATGCATGTGTGTGTGTGTATCTGTGTGTTCATTCAAGTACATGCATGTGTGTGTGTATGTGTTCATTCGAGCATATGCATGTCTGTGTGTATTTGTATGTGTGTGCACATTCAAGCACATGCAAGTGTTTGTAGTGCCTGGCAAATGATTATTGCTTGACCAATGAAAGGTACTAGCATCTAGTGCTATAAATTTTCTCCTTAAAACTGCTTTCATTGTATCCTATAAATTTGGATATGTAATGGATTCATTTTTGTTCATTTCTAGGAAGTCTTTGATTTCTTTCCTAATTTCTTCCTTGACTCAGAGGTGGTTCAGTTGAATGATGTTTGGTTTCTATGATTTTTGATTTTGTTGAACTCTAACTTTAGACCATGGTGATCTGAAATGGTACAAGGAATTATATCCATTTTTTGGTACTTGTTGATATTTGCTTTCTGACCTAGTATGTGGTCAATTTTAGAGAAAGTTCCATGGGGTGCTGAGAAATATGTATATTCCTTTTTGTTTGGGTTGAGGGTTTTGGTATATATCTACTAAGTCCATTTGGGTTATAACTTCTGCTATATCCCTTGTTTCTCTGTTGAGTTTCTATCTGGTTGACCTATCCAAGGGTGAAAGTGGGGTATTGAAGTCTCCCATTATTAGTGTGTCAGGTTTGATATGGAGTTTCAGCTTTAGAAGTGTTTCTTTTACATATGTAGGTACCCTTGTGTTAGGGGCATAAATATTCAGGACTGAGATTTTGTTTTGGTGAGTTTTTCCTGAGATGAATAAGTAGTGACCTTCCTGTTACCTTTTTATTGATATTAGTTTGAAGTCTATTTTGTTATATATTAGAATCACTATACCAGCTTGTTTCTTAGGGTCATTTAATTGGAAAGTCTTTTCCCAACCCTTTACTCTGAGCCTGTTTCTGTCTTTAAAGTTGAGGTGTATTTCTTGTATGCAGCAGAAGGATGGTTTCTGTTTTTGTATCCATCGTGTTAGGGTGTGTCTTTTCATAGGTGAATTGAGTCTATTGATATTAAGGGATATTAATGACCAATGATCAATATTTCCCATAATTTTTGAAAGTAGCTTGTATTTCCTTTTTTTCAGGGGATGGGGAGTTCTTCTGTGGGTTTATCACTTGTCTGTGGTTACATGGGTGTTCCTTGTTTCCTTAGGTTGGAATTTTCTCTCTATGGCTTTTTGTAGGGCAGGATTTGTGGTTAGATATTGTTTAAATCTTGTTATGTCATGAAATATCTTGCTTACTCCATCTATGTTGATTGATAGTTTTATTGGGTACAGCAGTCTATGTTGGCATCCATGCACTTTTAGTGTCTATATAATGTCTGACCAGGACCTTCTTGCTTTCATTGTTTCCATTGAATAGTTGGGTGTTATTCTGATGGGTCTGCCTTTATAGGTGATTTGACTTTTTTCTTTGCAGCTCTTACTATTTTTTCCTTGTTCTGTAGGTTTAAAGACTTGATTATTATATGGCTAGCAGACTTTTTTTGTGGGTCTAGTCTATTTGGTGTTTTGTAGGCTTTTTGTATTTTTATAGACATTTCCTTCTTTAGGTTGGGGAAGTTTTCTGTCTATGATTTTGTTGAATATATTTTCTGTGCTTTTGAGCTAGTATTCTTCTCCTTCTTCAATTCCAATTATTCTCAGGTTTGGTCCTTTCATGCTATCCCAAATTTCCTGGGCATTTTGTGTTATGACTTTTTTGGTTTTAGTGTTTTCTTTGACTGATATATCTGTTACCACTATTAAGTCTTTCACCCCAGAGATTCTCTCTTCCATCTCTTGGATTCTGTTGGTTATTCTTGAATCTGTGATTCTGGGTCATTTTTTCAGATTTTCTATTTCTAGTTTTGTCTTGGTTTGTGCCTTCTTTATCGCTTCTATTTCAGTTTTTAATTCTTGATAAGTTTCTTTAACCTGTTTGTTTTCTTTTTCTTGGTTTTCTTTATTTTCTTTAAAGACTTTGCTCATCTCTTCTAATTTTCTGTTTGTATTTTTTTCTATTTCTTTAAAGGAGTTTTTATATCCTCTTTTAAGGCTTCCATTAGTTTCATAAAGCTGTTTTTAAGGTCATTTCCTTCTGTTCCCTCTTTGTTGTTTTGTTCAGGAGTTGAAGCTATAGAACTACTTGCTTCTTCTGGTGGTGTCTTGTTGACCTTTCTATTGTTATATGTATTCTTGCACTCCCATCTGCCCATTGTTTCCCCAGTTCACTCTTGGTTAGTTCTTGATTGGCTCTTAGTGAGTTGTTAGTCTCAGGACTGCTAGCCAGCTATGTGCTCAGAGGGTCAGCTGCTCTCATGAGGTCACAGTGCTATTATGCCAGTTGTCACCTCTTGACCTCTCACCTCTCTGCTACTATTACATCAGCCATGTTCTGGGTGGGATGTGCTCTGCACAGAAGCAGAGTGGCCATTCAGGGCCTGGGTTCAGGTGGCAAGAACTCACCTTCTGACCTCTGATCTCTCAGCTGTGCTTTTAGGATCTTTTCTGCTTCCTTGCCGCTATTACACCAGTTATGGTCTGTGCAGACTGTGTTCCTTGCTGAAGAAGCAGAATCTCTTACCTCTGAGCTGAGTGCCCAGGAGCAAGGGACTCAGCTGTTCCTCTGCTGCTATTGTGCCAGCCCTATTCTGGGCAGGCTGTGCTCAGCACAGAAGTGGAGTGGCCATTCAGGGCCTGGGTTCAGGTGGCAGAAGTCACCTTCTCTTAAGTGGCCCTTAAAGACTCAGAAATTGTTTAGTCATTTTCTAAGACCTACCCTTCACTTCTGCTCATCTATCTGCTAATTGGCTGCCCTGGCCTTGAGTTTTCACTCTGGATTTTTGTTTATGACCACTGATTAACACATATCACTGTGGCCCCAGGCTTCTGCTCATTTCCTCTGTCTAGTTACTCTCTGAGTTAAACTTTTAACAAATTTCTATCCTGAAAAGCTTGGCCAGATACTCACCAAACCATTTTGTCTCTCTCAATGAGATAGACTGCATTTCCCAGCACTCGCATGTAATCAGAGCCATATGACTAGATCTCAACAGGACAACTTTGAACCAGAAAGCGATGCATGTCTTCTAGAACTAAATATTCCAAACACATTCTTCTCACTCTGTGTTTAGCTGTTTGGAAAGTATAAAGTATAGGACAATTACAACCCAGAGAATGACAAGAATACTAGATGGAAAGAACCCTGATACCTGGGTCACTCACTTCCAGCAGCATAGCCACCCACAGAAACACCTGACCAGTCATACCTGCATGGAGCTTTTCTTTTCATTGTGTTGAGTCTCTAGAGTTTTTGGGTTTTATTTTTTCTTAAGATTTATTTGTTTTCTTTTATATATATGAGTGTTGGCTTGCATGTGTATGTCTGTATCCCACATGTGTCTGGTGTTCTTGGAAACCAGAAAAGGATGTCAGATCTGCTGGATGTAGAATTTCAGGTTGTTAGACACCACCATGTGAGTGCTGAGAACTGAACCTGGGTCCTCTGCAAGAACAGTTAGCACTCTTAACCAGTAACGCAGATCACCAGCCCGAGTCTCTGACATTTTAACGTCTGTGACTATACAAATAGAAACTAACTCAATAGATATTTATAGAATGCCTAGCATCTTCAGGTTAGAGGGCCAGACACTGAGATTATACAAGGACAGGTTCTTGTTCAGGATGGCATATCTCAGAACTGTCTCCTCTCTGATTACACACACACACACACACACACACACACACACACACACACACACCATGAATCCTTCACTGTAAATGGATTTTTGTTCCTTTGGCTTTATGCCAAAGCACAGATCACAAGATTGGACTCTACAGGTTTCATCCCAACCACAGAATGCTGGCCACAGTGTACCTGATAGATGCAAAGTAGATGTTTTATAGAGAACAGAAGTCATTGTTGAAACGATACAAAGCTTGTTTTCTATGTAAAAGGATAAGCTACTTAGATAGAGGGAGCTTTATGTCTATGTTTTTCTCCCTCACAGAGGAAAGATAAGTCTCTTTTGGAAAAACAAAAGCCCAGCAGTGATACTTACTCAATCATAACTAATTTGCATTTTTTCAATTTATCCTCATAGCCCTGTAAACATCTCTCCTTCCAAAGATTTCTGGGTTTTCATCTGCTACTAAACAACATGTTGTTAGATGACTAAAAAGCCACATTTGGGCACTTCTGTATGGCTGGGACAGAGAGGCAAAACTTCAGATCATATTTGCTTGATAGACATTGCATTACCAAGGAGCATCTGAAATCACAAGTATCCGCCAGGCTCAGGAAGGAAGGGGGAGCACCCCAAAACATCCTTCAATCCCGCACTTTCCAGCCCACAGGTGGAACACTCAGAGAGGAAGCTGGCCATGGAGCCGTTGTCATCTGTTTCTGGGCTGTGGTTCTGACAGAATGAGATGGGCTCGCTTTGATATTGGATCTGTTGGATGCAGATAATTGATTCGCAGTCTGTGTCAGTTAATCATTGTTTCTGTTCTTTCCCTGGCTTTCATCAAGCTCCCATGGACCTTCCCAGGAGCATGCGCACTGGGGCACACACGCTCTTCGCGCTGTCAGATCCATATGCTTTTTATTCTTGGCAGATTTTAGGTGGGATTTAAATTTTTTTTTTTTTAAAAAAAAAAACACACTTAGTGTTCTTTGCTTAAGAGTAACTAGATTCGATTTCAGTTTACAGACTAAAGGTGCAGATAAGGATAAATCGACACTAATAATACTACAACTTGCAATGAAAGCCTGGTTTTGAATAGTGCCAGTTAATTAGCTTTCTTCCATGTGAATAATTTAAAAATCTTTTACTGAAGACAGAATTTTGTTTTCAGGTTATTTTACAACTGACACACAATAGTCCACCAGCGAATTAAAATGATGAATTTTCTTTTGTATGTCAACTTAAACAAAAACACCTTTTTAAAAAAGATATTTTTAAAAACTTGAGAATAGATAGAAAAATTGACCTTTTAAGACTCAGAACCTTAAAGCTACCCAGATAAACCACTAACAAAGAACCATGAACTGGAGTCTTCCTGTGTCAGCACAGTTGAAATGGCTGTTTTATCAGGACCCTACTTTCTTGGGAACATTTCTCCAGCAGGAATGCCTGACACATTAGTTATTTTTCTTAAGTACTGAATTACATTGCTGGTGGAGATTCAGGCTTTGAATGTCTCCCACGTGGGATGTTTCAAATGGCAGACAGCACGCCTATGCTGCTTGCTGCGAACTGTAAACTATGGGGAAGAAAAAAGCATTTCTCCATTTGTTTCTATCCAACCATAATATTTCTTATTAGTCCCAAGTTGATAAATTCAACTGAAGTAAATACATTGTTCAGTTGATTTCCCCGATTCGCTTCCTTTATCTCTTACTGAAATTCTTCCTTTTTTTAAAAGAAAATTCAGAAGCATGTACCCTTTGGGTTAGAATTCTGATGAAGACACGGGAAGACAGGAAAAGCATTGCTGGCTAGCTGGAGAGCAGGGAGTTAAAAGATGCTTTGCAGTAGACTTTGACTGAAGCCTTGGCTCTGTGTAGGGTCTGGCCCTAAGGGGACAGGTAGATTTGCTGAGGTCTGTTGTCATGGTTACTAAGGAGCCTCCCGGAAACAACTCCAGGTCTGGTCATTGCTGGAATTCATAAATATCTAGGCACTACTGGAGGGCAGATGAGAGAGTATAATGGAACCCAGGAGGAGGAGTGAGTTGCTGAGCCCATTTAGAGAGACTTATCCTAAGAAAAAAAGGGCCTACCTACTCCAGCCTTTGGTCAGCTGCTGGAATGGTACAGAAGTGCTAATACATGAGGATATCTACTGCTTGGTTCAACCCCTCAGCCACATCTTTAGACCTCTCCCTGAGTCTTGGGAGATGAGAGCTAAGGCATGAGGTTTCTGTAACAAACTGAAAGTATTAGGCAGAGATGGCCAGGATTTAGGGCATTCCAGCCAGGAGATTGGGTTTTTGGTCTCCCGCACATCAGCATATTGATGTGACTTGGGCATGTGGTCACTGGAGCATCCCAGAACAGCAATATGTCCTGTGGCTGTAGGACAATGTAGAAGGAGAGGGTACAAGGGCCATAAAAGAGAGCATGGCTGCTCATGTGGAGAAGGGGACATTGGTGATGACCAGAAACAAAGACCACTCATGAAGGACGCCTTCCAGGGACCCAGTGTAGGACTAGCATCTTAAGAGATTAGAAGTACTTTGTGAGAAAGTAGAGGAACCAAGGCCAGCACAAATTAAGTATGAATGTGAAATTGTCTACTTCATCTTAAGAGATAGCTGCAACCTAGAGATACTTGCCATGGAGACAGAAGAATCCAGAAAGAGGTATCCTTTTAAAACAGAGTAGGCTAAAGAAAAATTTACTTTAAAAATCCTGGAAAACCACAGAAAGAATTGAAAAGCCCTGTGCATGAAGGCTCTCTGCTGTTGCTTACTGGAGCATCCTTCTCTGATGCCAATGAGCTTGAAGAAAGGGCATCACTAGTCTCTTCTGCACGTGATTAAACAAAATCTCAAGGTATTTACAAATGACATTTATCAAATCACAAAACCAAGGATGGCGAATGCTTCAGCCATATTAATACCTTCCTCATTCAACACTTTATCCATACATGGTCTCAGACAGAAAATTATGCAAACAAACAAAGGTAGATTTGTCTCTGCAAATCAGCCATGGCACTGTTCTTGTTATTGTTGGGTGAATGGGTTTTTTTCCTTAAAGAAAAAAAATATGTAAAAATATTTTTAGAAGGTGAGAGGGATCTATTCCATGACTTGTCACACTCAACAAATGATCTTCTGTTCTGGGTGTCTCTTTTCTGGGGGTCACTCACCCACCTGCTCTCACAAGTGAACCGTGATGGGAAGCATCCCAAACAGCTGATGGACTCATTTCCTAGGATTCCTGTAGTGACCTGATACAGATCGGGAGCTTAGAAGAGCAGAATGCCTTTTTGTGGTATTGCAAGCTACACATGATAAAGTTCCCCTGTAGGGACACGGTCCCTCAGATGTCAGGAAGATTTCTTCCTTTCTTCCTGTACCTTTTGACAGTTGCCCACATCCTGGCAGCATCGTTCCAGCCTTTGCTATAGCTTTCTGTAGCCCTCATCCCTGAGCCCAAATTTCTCTCTCTACATAAGGAAAAGGCATCAGATTCCGTCCCACATTCAATCTAGTATGACTCTATCTTAGCTCCTGCATGTTGGCAAAGAGCCAGTGTCCAATAGGGTCACATTCACTGCCTTTCCAAAGCCGTGGCTTCTAGCAACACAATTCAACCCAGACCAACATCCCTGGTTCCTTAATTTCTACTGTCTGTGCTCCCTATACAAAGCACATTATTAAGGGCAGGTGGGATGTCAATCTGGGCTCCCATTAAGTCAGGTTAAAGGGAGCTCCAACTGCTGTCTTGTTTGAGAGGTCTACTCAGCTAGGACCTCAGAGTGAACTCAGGGAACAGAGAATAAGCCCAGCTAAGAGGCAATGGCTAAATTGTAACTCATTCTTACAACAACAAGGAGCTGTATGCTCCCAGCAACCTGGAGGAATTTGAAAATAGATTTTCTTTCAAACCCTTCAGACAAGAATTCAGCCAGATGAGATATAGGACCCAAGTAACTATTCCTAGCTCCCTACTGAATTTATTATAAAAAGCCACTAAATTTGTGATGATTTGTGTGGTAGTTAATCTTGATTGTATTCTTGAGCATTTAGTACCACCATTCAAACAAACCTCTGAGCATGTCTGTGAGGGACTTTCTAGATTATGTGAATTAAGGATGAAAAGACCCTAAATGTGGGCAGGCATTGCCACACTGGATGGGAAAGAGGAAGTGAGCTGAGCATAGCATTCCTCTCTCCCTGCTCTCGGAGGGACTGCTGATGCCATGTGACCAGCTGCTTCCTGCTCCTGCCCCCATGCTTTCTCCACCATGAGGAACTGTACTCTCCATGTACGTCCCCAAACAAACCCAGTTTCCTTTAGTTGCTTTGGGGTTGGACATTTGTCAAGGAAGTAGGTAGGGAAAGTAACTAACATAATCTGTCATGTGGTGACAGAAGACAAATGCATCATCTTGGTGACTCTCCCTTACAGGCTCACCTTCAAACAATCAAATGACAGAAACACAAACACTGGAAGAGTCATGAGGCTGGGAAACTTTGCATTTAATTACGTATTTTCCTTCTTGGATAGAAGCAGTTTGGATGACTTTGTCGCAGCTCTACCATTATTGTGTATGATGTCAGTTTCCCAGGAACTTACCTTTTCTCCCCCTTAATGAGACAGTGTTGGTTGCTGTTCTTTGTGACCAAAACAACACTAATTAACACAAAATAATGTTTTCAGAGTTTATAGAAAATAACCTAATATGTAGTGAGAACATAAAAAAAAATGAAAGCTGTGATCTTTAAAGAAAGGTTTTGGCTAAGAAAAATAGCAGACGTGAAGGGGTGCTAACTGAGGGTTTATTAATTGAGCTAGTTATCTGGCGATCAGCTTTACATATAGAAGCCTCCTTAATCTTTTCAAAGACCTCATCAGGTATATAGCCACTGCTTTAATCTCATTTCTCTTTGACAGATTGAAAAAGTGGCCAAGCTGGGTCCTTTACCAGGTCTGTCTGACTCCAGAGCTTGCTTTTCTAGTTACTAAGCAATGCTGCTTCTACCAAAATAATTAGTACCCCATGTTGGCCCCAAGCCATAGTGCCGAATTTCAGTTCTCTGTGACATGAAAGATTAAAACTTCGCTTCATAAATAATAAAGTAAAATTTCAAAAGTTATCTTCTAATAATATCAAGTGAAGGCCATTTGTGCTGGAGTAGGATTCGTGAGACTCTGCCTGGCTTCCAGGTACTCCTGAGTGCTCCTCCCATAAATGCTGCTTTTGTAAGTGCTTCTTGCCACTGGTAGGGATAGTGTGGACCTTCCTTGTGTGACTCAGACTGCCCTGATCAATAGAGACAAAGTTCGCACTCTGGTTGCTTTGTTAGACCCATTTGTTAACAACCAGAAGACCATGGTTTGGTAAGTTCTTATGGTGCGCCATGCAACCCTCTTCTGCTGCCAGAGTTGAGAGCATCACTCCCACGCAGCCCTTGGCCATGTAGACCTTAGGCAGGATGGTGAAACTTTGTAAGTGCAGCCCACTCAGCTGAAACACAGTACAAAACTGAACTTGTGCCTTTATCTCAGTAGCAAGGTTCCATTTTAAGCATTAACTCTGGCTATGGAGATTAGCCTTGTCACAGTATAATTTCTGGTTTTAGTGACCTGTGTCACATTCCAGTTGCTGCTGATTTGAAGTTTTTCCTCTTTTCTGTAACCCTAAAATTTGCAAGATGGTTTAAAGTCTGTAATCCATGCAAGCTGTTCCTGAAGCAGTTCCTATTTCCACATCACCCAGTGAGCTATGCTTTGTTCAAGGACCCCATGCTGACAGTCCTGTCCCACCATCCACCCTCCATACCTGTCACCCATTGCACTTAGTGGAATCCTCTTACGATCAAGTAGGATCACTTACGGAAAGTAAACAGTCACTCAATTTTAGTTACCAGTATGTTTCTTCCCCAGAAGAATCTAGTCGTGTCCAAAAATGGTTTTAGGAGATAGATGCAATTTGTAGCATTCAACAAGTATCATCAACAAAAGAATATCTACTTTTATATGATAAAAACACATTTTTTCATTTAATACTTTATCTGCTAAGTTCTCTTCTAGGTATGTTTGATATAAGATAGACCATAGTCCTGCTCCCTAAGCTTATATCATTCATGGCAAGGGAGGCAGATGCTAATCTGACAAAGAAAATACTCCTGAGATCCAGCCATGGTAGCACACATCATTAATTCCAGCACTTGGGTAGTTAAGACAGGTGAGTCTCTGTGAGTTCAAGGCCAGTCTGGTCTACAAAGGGAGTTCCAGGAGAGGCAGGGCTGTTACACAGAGAAACCCTGTCTCGGAACAAAAAAAAAAAAAAAAAAAAAAAGAACAGTTGAAACAAAGTGAAAAGTTTGTGATTCAGTGAAGGTAATTGATGAAAGGAGGCAATGAATAAAGTCATGTATGAGAAAAGGATCTAGAGAAAAAATGTTCAGAGCATGGAGAGAGAGAAGGATAGACACACCATGAAGGTCACCAGCTTGGGACTTCCAGGACCAGTAAGATGATCTGCAAGTGACTTGGTGGAGAGACCCCAACTCCTGATGCCCTCATAGCTGTTGGGATTCCATTTTCAGTGTATGAAAAGCCATCAGCAGACTTGGAGCAAACGCATAGCATACTCTGACCTATGTGTTTTGAAAGATCCCCTGAGTTACTGGACAGAGAAGATCTCTCAGGGCCAGGACTGGAAAAATGTGTAAGTCCAGATACTCAGGGACTAATGAGCTTGCAATACACTTATAAGTGGGTGAAGTTATAACACCTTTTGGAAAGCAGAGCTGAAGCCAAGAAGGGTTAGAAGTGTATAACAGTTATTGTGGACTCAGTGTTGGGCCTCTATAGTTCCCAACTCATGTGTTTGAATTCTAAGCCCTCTGTAATGACATTAAGGGGACAGGTGATTAGCTCACTAGGGTGCCATAGGGTTGGTGACATCCTAAGCGGAATCCTCAGGGCTCCTGGTCTTCTTTCTGCTGAATATGTGTACAACAAAGACCTAGCAGTACAGGAAGGTAGCCCTTACCAGACCATGCTGGCATGGATTTCCTGGACTTCATTTAATAACCCATGTCTTCTGAGGACAGCACTGTCTACCACCCAGAAGCTTCTGTTCAAATTAGTGGGTTTCTATAAGGCGTCTTCATGAATTCTTAGATTTAGCTAAGCCTAACCCTCTCCTTGCCGGGTAATCCTAACCTCACTTAAAATTTTAACCCTGAGTATGTATCCCCCTCTCCTTTTATATCCCCAATTCCCTATCCCCTCTAATTGAGTGGCCTCCATCCCTTCAAAAGGGCATATGTTTCCAGAAAGCCTTTTCAGGCTCCCTTCATTTTTGCTAAACTTTTTATCAATGTTTTATTTTGTCATTCTCTACCTGCCTCCATTCTTAATAGCTAGAAATGGGTAGATTTCTAGCTTCCTAGCTTCTGTTTATATTACAGATTAAACATATAATGTTCAGTTTAGACATTTGTTTGTCAAAACTCAGGTAGTATATTTGTGAGGACCTGGGTCCTCTATTCTATTGATCGATGTGGCTGTTTCACACCAGTACCATGCTATTCTTTTAACACTGTAGTGTTGTGGTGTGGCTTGAAATCGGGTAGATGACACCTCCTGTAGTATTCTTTTTGTTCAAGATTTCTATGTTTCTCCTTGGTCATTAGGGTTTCTATAGAAACTTCCAGGTGTTCTAGAACTATAAAGATTGGCCCTGAGATTTTGGGCTGTATCTCACTGAATCTGTGCATTGCATTTAGTAATATGCCTGCCTTTGTTTTCAAATGTTTAATAACATTAATTCCTAGAAACTAAGTAAAAAGCCCAAAGAATTTGAAGCCAAATCACCCACCATCAACATTGTGCTGGTAATAATGGAAGCTGCTTGCATGTACTTCTGTACAGCCTCCGAATGCTAGAGTCTTATCAATTGGAGGGAAAATAGAAATGATACTTGCTTGCTTGATTTCAAATCATATATATGTATATATGTTTTTAAATCATATATATATACAAACAGAGACAGAAAGAGGGTGGGAAGAAAGAGAGATATAGATTTGATTTTAAATACTTTTGAAAGACTCTGAGTTCTAGGGCTGGACCCAGGCATTCAGTTCAGGTATCCGGCCGAGTGCTAACCCCCCCTTTTTTTTCCGTTTGTGGGAGCGAGTCTGGAAAACTTGCCTGAGACTTGTCCAGGCTTGCCCGGACATGCCCAGGGTCCCCTGTCCACCCCCCCCTCACACAAGCACAAGCCTGCGAGCAGATAGTAAAAGGGTTGCTAAGGAACCATCAGATAACCAGAAGTACGTGACCGGGACCACATACCACAAGAAGCCTGTAATCAGGGAGCCCCCCTCCCAGCAAGCGGCCGTTTCCTCCCGCCGTTTCTTCCCACCACTAGGCCTTCATCCAATAAGTAAAAGTTGTTGTTTAAATGAGCAAATGATTTCCTTGTTTTCCCTATAACCACGCCTTTTGCTTCTGTAAGTCTGCCTCCCGCTCTCCCCTATGCTATAAAAAGCCCCTGGACAAAGCCTCAGCACGCCAGTTAGCTCCCTGAGTTGCTGCCGCCCGGAGGTACCTTCGCCCCCCAATAAACCCTCTTGCAATTTGCATCTGATATTTGTGGCTCGGCTCGGTCTCTGGGACTCGGGGTCTCCTTCTGAGGAAAGGTCCTCATTTGGGGGTCTTTCAATATATATATATATATATATATATAAACAGAGACAGAGAGAGGGTGGGAAGAAAGAGAGACAGAGAGATATAGATTTGATTTTAAATACTTTTAGATGTCCTTTGCCTGCTGTCTTACACTGGTAGATTAATATTACATCTGCTATTGTATTGGCAAGCTTTAATTGTTGGTTTATGGAAGCTGTTTATATAGTAATAAACAAAACCCTTTAAAGTAGACACTTGTAAGATCCTTCTGCTTTCTACCATGCTTTTTTTCTTAATATTATTACTATTTTTATTTTTTCAAGACAGGGCTTCTCTGTGTAGCAACCCTACATGTCCTAGAACTCACTTTGTAGAGCAGGTTGGCCTCAAACTCACAGAGATCTGCTTGCCTCTGCCTCCCAAATGCTGAGATTAAAGCAGTGTACCATCACACCTGGCTCCCCTTACTCTGGGATTTTTTAAAGTTTGAGAAAGATTGCATCAAAATTCATAGTATATGCCAGGAAACTGATCAAAAGCCAAACCCTGGCTCATATTTTTACCAGCTGTGCTCTTTCAAGTTGTAAAATTTCTTTAAGCCTCAATTTTTATTATTTTTAAATTTATAGCCAGGCCCAAGTGACATGATCATTGTGAATAGTGAATGAGGTAACAATGATAAGAACCTTCCTGCCTGTGTCAGGAAGTGAACACCCTGCCCTGAATCATCCCCTTTCATTTCTAGAACGGCCCTATGGGAAGTCCTCCACAGTAGGCCACAGAATTTACTGCAGGGAATGCAAATGCAGCCCCTGAGGCACTCAGTCCCAAAGAAGGCTGGCTAGCTCCCATTACCTCCTGTTGCCAGACTTGGTTAAGCATGGCAATGTTTCTCATAGAGTATCATTAATTAAACAGTGTAGGCACTTCAAAGATAAGGCTATCTTTAAATTAAATTTTATTAGAAAGTAATTGTATAATTCGTGTGTAGCTGAAAAAGAATACACAGAGAGAAAGAGAGGGGAAAAAACCAAAACAAAACAGAGTGGACTTGGTGCTACAGACTTGAAATCCCAGCACTCAGGAGGAGGAAGCAGAAGGATGGTGAATTCAAGGTCATTCAAGGTCAGTTTAGGCTACATGGAAAGATCCTGTATGGAGATGAAAAGAAGAAGGGAGAAGGAAAGAGGGAGTAGAAGAAAGAAAGAGAAAGGAAAGAAACTCAGTGATGCCTCCAGTTCCCTGTGATAACGTTGTAAAATCTATACACAGCCACACAACCAGGACAGAAACATGGACACAGTCAAGACACACAACACTTCATCATGGGAAGAGTCTGCACGCTGAACTTTTATGGCCATGCCCACAATCCTCCCACCCCATCCTCTCTGTCAGACACTTTATTCCAGTCCCACAGCAATGCATGTGTGATCCAACCTCCCCACAGCTTCCCGAGCACCGAAACTGGCCCTGTCTTTTATGGTAGAGACTCTGGCTGGCAGAGGATGGCACTTCATGTGAATTTCCATTTGCTAATGGCTGATGGTGACCATCTTTCTGTGCTGTTTGCCATTGACTTGCCTTCATCAGTTTGACGGTTCTTTGGGTCTTTTGCTCATGTGCTAACTGGATTGTTCGCTTTTGTTTAGTTCAAACTTAAAAGCTATTTATCTTAGATAATAGAATATAAAGAATCACAAATATATTCTTTGTCAGAGAAATAAGTAGCTTACATATTACAGTTCTCCCACTATGTAGCTTTTATTTACGTACATTTAGCAGTCTTTCATAGAACGAAAGTTTTTAGAACTAAAGTTTTTAATTTGATAACATCTAATGTACCAATCATAGTTTCCCTAGGTTTAAGACTGAATGACAGTTCTCTTTCTGCATGTGATAAATATAGAGCCACTTTTCTGGACACTATAGCACTGATGTCCAAATTTTTGTGCCATATAGAGGAAGGAGTAGTCACTGTTGTCCAATGAAGAGACAGTCGCCTTTTTTTTTTTTTTTTTAGTTTTTTGGAGCTTATTTTGCATTAGGATCTGTTGGCTTATGCCTCTTGCCCAGTTTGAAAGTTTCTGCTATTGTTTTTGAGTATTTTTCACCTATGGTATTTCTTTACCATAACTACTTGAAAATTCATTATTGCTGGCAAGACAAGATGCCTCTGGGAGGTCTCTGGAGGGAGCCATAGCCAGCCGCTGACCCAGTCCATAATGGCCACAGTGGTATAGACCTCTGACTTACTTAGCTGCCCTATGTCATTACCCTAGGCCAAGTCCCCAGGGCAAGCATCAGGCTTGCAATCTAAGTGTCCCCTCTACTTCAGGCACTCTGATGATCCAATGGTCTACCATTCCTACAGTTCTCAGATTCTATCCATTGTTCAACCATCTAGCTCCCATTTGTCTGTTTACATAGAGTCATTTTTATTATTTTATCTCACAGTTGAATATTCTTTCTATCCTATTATTCACTGAGATTAATTTGTGACTCTATTGCTCAGTTCCAAAACCTTCTTTTTCTTGTTTCTGTTGTTGATTTCGTTTGGTTTGTTTGAGACAGGATTTAACTCTGTATCCAGGCTGGTCTTGAACCCATAACAATTCTCGTCTGTCCTCTCAAGGGCTAGGATTGCAGATGTGAGATGCTGTGCCTGGATCAATTCTTCTTCCTACTTTCAATGCCTTGCTTAGGCTTTCTACCTTTCTGCTTGTTCCAGCCATGGTCATTCATGTGAGTGTTTTTTCCTGTGGCTGGTTAGAAATCTTTGTGACATGCTTCTGTCACTTCCATCAACCTTGGTTCTTCTTAGTCAGTGTATGAGCTCGCCAACTGTTGCTATGATTTGTGATTTACTGTTGACTCACAGTCACATTGTGTCACAAGACATTGGGTCATATTTAACCTTCTGCTGTTGGCCTCCCAGTTCAGAGCTCATTCTAACATAGAAAGGGAAGGAAATGCTGCCTCATTTCTGCCAGGCAAGGGTAGAAGGCCATGTTCTCCATCCACTTGCTACTGTTTGCCAAAGAGGGCTCGGTCATTGCTGCCAGACAGAGGGGAGCCCTGGCTCTTCCTATGGATTCTGCTGCCAGCTCTGGCGGGGTGGCCTCTTTACTGCTGGCACTGCCTTTCCATTTGGCTTCCTATGACATAATTCCCAAGGGAGGGAAGACAGCTCCTTGCTGCTTCGGGGCACGGGGTGGAAGTCTACCTCCCAGATGGTCTGCACTGTCACAGAGTGGGCAGGGAGCAGCTTATGAGCAGCCGGCGGGAAGGACAGTCCCTCCTACTACTTATCTTCTCTAATAGGTTTCCTTCTCTCACCATAATGGGAGCATTGACTTGCCTCCACATCTCTCATCCCTGCTGCTCCAGGGAAGAAGTCCAGTGACTGGTAAACAGCCTTTGGGGATAGCAGCTGGAGCAAGGCCCACAGTATTTCCTGTGACATTTAACTAAAGGAAGGCAGTTATCATCGGAAAGCCTTGCGTCTTTATGGGCTGTCTCCTTTTTGGTCTTTTGATTAGAGAGACTAAAAACCCACTGGGGTTTTTTGCCTGTGTCTGTTGGCATGTCCAGAGTGCTAACATCTTCACTTCCAAGTCCAGGATAGATGAACCCAAAAGTACCCCCAGGAAGTTTAATATGTTGTTCTCTGAGCCCAGAAGGCTCCACAGCTGGTGTGCATCTCTCCATTCCTCTCCCAGTCTTGTTATATAGGTAAAATACAGAATTTCCAGTGATACACAGAGGAGCATGTGTTGACACCTAAACATCTCCATCTTCCCCAAAGATGTCTTTGAAGGACACCTCTGACCCACTCTTTATCGTGCTATGACATCCTGACATATTCCAAGCAACTTGTTACTTCCAATTGTGAAAGACCCAAGTGGTGTGAGTGATTTGCTCTTTGACAGATTAGACAGTTAGAATTACCTCATCTTCATCCATTGACTAGTTAGTGTCTGAGGATAATCAACCAGCTTCACAAACACCTACCATTTCTTTAGCTCACAGTGGGCTGAAAACTTGGGTTGGGCTCTGCTGGTACTTGTGTGGGATGCTCAGTTCTTTCTCTCAAGCTCAGGAATCTGTTTGGATAGCGGAGTTGGTTTGGAACTGACTTGTAAAAGTTCTCATCTGAGATCTGGTAAGTGAGGCCCAGTCACATGGGGGAGTTAGGAGTCCAGGAGAGAGAAAGAAAGAGCAGGAGTGTACATGGTCTTCTAAGCCTGGGGCTGACACACTGTCACTGAGCAAAACAAGATTCAAGTAAGAGAGAAACAGACTCCATGTGTTGAAGGCAGAGCACCAAGGAAGCTCAGTGGACATGGGTACCAGGATGTGGGAGGATGCTGGCCAATGGCTTCACCTAACATCTGTGCTCCAAAGTCCTCTTGTTTGTACTTCCCAGCATGCTTTCTTGAGTGGGGAAGAAAACAGTCCAGTTACCACTTATAACTACTCTTTGGAGACTCTACATATGTGAGATCATGGGTGGTGGTGGAAACACCTGAGAACTTGGCAGGGCTACCAACCTGAAGACCAAATCTGCTCATGTCTCCTATGGAATTAAGACTCTTGAGTGGTTTCCAACATACAGAAGACCTGCATAGCCCTTTGCACAACACAGAAGCTCGCCTAGAGATTCTACAGCCTCCTTCCTCCTGCTCCATATTCTAAAACATGGATCTTCTCACAGTTCTCCTGAAGTCTCAATGTGTTCTAACTTTTTGTTTGTTTGTTTGTTTGTTTTTTCTGCTCACAGTAACCATCTCTATTATCTCCCAATATTCTTTCCTCTCTGGAAAACTTCCATACTCTTTCCAGGTTTGGCCTGTCAGGACCCTCACTCATCTTCTCTATGCAACTTTTCCTCACAGACTTGATTCATTGACTCTCTGTGCTCAAAATGTCACTTGGGCATTATGCTATGTATTAGTCAATGTTCCATCACTGTAACAAAACGCCCAAGATGAACACCTTAAAAAGATGAAAGGTTCCTTATGGCTTCTCACAGTTTAGGTCTGTGGTTGGTAATCTCCAGTGATCTAGGGACTGTGGTGAGACAGTACATCCAGCTTTGCTCTTCTACATCTTCCTGTGGTTTCCTCTGGAACCATCCAGGCTCTCTGAGCTGTATGAGCTCCAGGTTTTGCCTCTACCTTTGGCAGAGTATGCCTTTCCCTCTATCCAAGAGGAGTCAAAACTCTCATAGCTATTTATTGACACTGCGGCTCCTGCTCTAGAAGGTATTGTAGGTGGTGCCTGACTAAATTTATACTGTGGTTTGGGAGAAAGTTGAAAAGTAAACGCTGAGCACTGCAGATAAGGAGATAGTCCTGAAGTGGGGGGAGGGCTGGCCTTCATGGACCATCACACTCTTCACACTCAGCACAGGGACATGCTCTCAGAGGTAACGGTCAGCATTTGTTACTTGTAAATAAAGGTTCCAGAGACTTCAACAATAGTATAAACACAGTGCTTCTCAGCTGTGATCCACACTTGCACATTCCAGAAGCCCTTCCATCCTTCTGTCCACAGGCCATGGAAATTTAATATAATGGATATGGACAGGACCTGGCTTTCTGTATTTCGGGGTTGTGAGTGAAGAGATGCTTGAGAGCTGAGGTGCCTGCCAGTTTCATCCATAGGCAGGCATTTTTCATATGTCCATCAAAGGCAAAGAATAGAACTGGAAACATTTTATCACTTTCTTGACTAAAAGTACTTTCGGTGACTATCATCACTGCCAGTTCAGAACTCCCTAGTTGGAGCTTGGCACACAATAGCAGTTCATCTTTACACTATATACAACACAGTGCAGTAAGGCTGGCATGGTGCCACATGGGGAAACTTGCAGCATCATGATCTGGTCTCTGTCCCATGGTTTACCCTCCTGCTTGGATGACCTGACTCAAGGATTTGGAACTATTAAGCTTTTGGATCCCAAAGTTGATCTCCAGTAATGTGACTCTTAAGAAAAGTTTGAAGGGACAGGATAATATTCCTCTGTAGCCAGAAGTTTCTGACCTGGTCTCATCCTGAGGTCTGGACCAGCTGCTTAGTCTTAATAATCACACAAAGGCATAATTATATTAATTACAAACTGTTTGACCTATGGCTCGGGCTCATTACCAATTAGCTCTTACAACTTAACTCATTTTTAATAATCTATGTGTAACCACATGGCTCATGGCTTACTCGTACTTTTACATCTTGCTCTCTGGGTGGCCACCTGCAACATCTCTGCCTGGATTTCCCACCTGCCTCTAAGCTGCCTTGCCATAGGCCCAAACAGCCCTTTTATTAACAAAATAGCAACAGAGCACAATCACAGCATGCAGAAAGACATCCCACACCATTCCTGCAGTGGAACCGGCTTCTGAGCAGCTTGTGACCTTATTTCCTGGCTCTTGGAAGGACTGGTGTCCTGTGCAACTGCTGTGTGGCCAGCAGCTGTCCCTAGTAATCAATGCATGCAGGAAAATGACCTCTACTCACTTCTGATGCAGCAGCTAACCTGCACGCTAATCTGGGAGCTTTACTTACCCACAGATTAACGTGGGAGCTTTGCCTCCTTTGACTGATGAATGTCAGACAGCTTTTCTGTCTGACATCATTGTTGGGTTAAGTCTGTACTTAGCCCCAAGTGCACGTCTGTCAGGGTTGCGTCCATCATTACTGGCTTAACTCATTCAGCAATCCCTCATGCCCACAGC
Source organism: Sigmodon hispidus (assembly GCA_004025045.1). Lineage (NCBI taxonomy): Eukaryota > Metazoa > Chordata > Mammalia > Rodentia > Cricetidae > Sigmodon > Sigmodon hispidus. Next base: position 28,055 of record PVIH01004958.1, on the reverse strand, counting down.
AGCCCGCTTGGTTATCACAAGGAATTCTTCTCAACAGATTCTTTAATGTGGATGTGAAATTGGCACCCGCTTTCTCCCACTTCACTGATGAAAAGAACCCCAAGGACTGAAAAATAAGTATTTTCAATGAATGATCTATTAATTAATCCTGTCGATGCTGAATTTTCAATTATAACCGGGAGTCTTAGTTTTCTAAAACACATAATGCCCTCCAAATTTGACAAGGAGTTGAATAAATGTTTTTTTAAACGATACTTATTCTCTTCTCCTCAATAACACCATTCTTAGTACTTCATAAACTGTCTTTCCAAGAATGAAAAAAGGGAGGGAGGGAGGGAGGGAAATGAAGGAGGTGTTACATATAGGTGTGTTCCAGTGTAGGGGTTAGTGAATCAATCTTGCTAAGCACTTGATAGACTATTATAAGATTATCATTATAAGCATCATAGCATGCCATGAATCCTAAGGTATACATTGTAAAAAATTCCAATAGTATGTTTGCATTAGACATCATAAATGTTCTCTCTTTCTCTCTCTCTCTCTCTCTCTCTCATTCTCTCTATAAAACACTAAGACTTAATGCCTGTGGAAATCTGAGGACTTTATTTTCATTTTTGAAATTTATATCAATGCTGTTACAATATACTTTCTGTAATAAAAAAAAAAAATCTTTCCTAGCAACAATTTAAATGTTCCCTGATAAGTAAGATTTGACACTGAAGCGTCCTCTAACGGATATAAACTCATTCTACTCTGGGAAGGCTTGAAGCATCTTGGAGATTTAGTACATATATATTTAATATTTATAACGCAGGTAGGATGTATATATCATTATTCCTTGCCCAGTAAATGAAGATTCTGAGGTGCTGGAGCATGAATGGTTTAACCAAGGCTGAATCATTTGTCAATGACAGGCAGAAGCAGAGGGAAACTCCATAAATCTCCGAGTCCTGAACCCATCAAGCTGTCTACACTGTAGTTTCCAAAAAGCCCACTGGAGAACTGTACATTCCACAAGAACGCAGTGAGCACCTACTTTTTTTCTTTCTTTTTAAATTTTCTTGTAATTTTAGTTGACACAGTGATTACACATACTTATGAAGTATGACCTTTGAAACACTGATTTCTTTACAGAGTGCTGGGTTAGGAGAATAGACCAACCACTGCTTAGTCCTGCCGACTCACCTTTGTCAAACTTACTGTGCACAAACCGGGGAGGTGAGTCCTAAAGAATCTCCATTCCTGTCACTTCCTACCCAAGACTCAATGACAGCTGCAGTTAGTACTTCAGACTTGGAATGGTGGCCTGAAGAGCCATCTATTATAACAAAACTCAACTTCACATCATCTCAGCTTTCACTGACAAGGACCTTCCAGGCCACCAAGTAACCTGAGCTTTCTGTGTTCTTCATAATCCCATCTAAGAGTTTTAGATTTTTCATTTTTATTTTCAAGTTAACATAAAATAACTGTATTTCTTTTTAACTTGGGGTTTTTTTTGTTGGCCCCTTGACAACTGAGTGTGACATTTGACCTCAGTGTTGGGATCATGTGAGTGGATCCCACTATAGCCAGTAAAACAGCTTCCATAGCTATAGTGGATACAGAAAGGATAGCATGCCATGGCTCTGTGCGCTGCCAAGTGCCTGTACTGCACAGTTTTCTGGTTGGTTGGGCTGGTATCAGAATTGGCAGAGAGGTTTGTCAGCACACAGCATGTGAATGTCAATTTCCCAAAGGCTAGCTCTGGAACAACACATTGATGTCAGCATCAGCTGGAATCCTACAGAGCTTCATCTATTAAAATAGCCTCACCTGTGTAAACCGAATGCCATTGTTTGTAGTTTTATTATTACATTTGTAGATTTGCTTTGGTTTATAAATGCCATCTTGCCTTCGGTGATTGTTCTATCTACTGTAGATGAGTAATGAATTACTCCATTGCCTAACAATAACTGTCGTGTCTCAGCACTCTTGTTGGTGACTGGATTCAATAAAGCAGCGCTCACACCATTACTGGACTCTGAGGGCTGAGACTTGAGTTATCTGAAGACTTCTCAAATGCCTGAAAGACTTCTCAAACATACTCATCTCAGTATGTTTCTCCAAATCCTGGCGTATCTCCCCATATGATCCCATGGCAGTATTAGAGAGTGAACTGATCTTATACAAAGTTTGACAATTCCTAAAAATCAACTGAAATGTAAGTATCTGGGCACAAATGTGACACATTTCCTTGATTGCATGATTTGACTTGGGAAGACCTATCACACCTTCTGGTGGCAGTCCACATAAAGGGACATGGGAGAAGGAAGACTGTGATCTTTGCCTGCTTCTTCTCACTCCCACTGAGAAGTTCATCCATCCTATGGCTGAGTCATCCCTTAGCTGATATTAGAACCTACTGCCTCAGGATTCCAACACAGACTGAAGACTCTGTGAACCCTCTGGAATCCTCCCACCAGACTGGGAGTGCTGAGCCTCATGGACTGAACACATGGGATTCATGACCTTTTCATCAGGAGATGACCACTGCTGGACTAGCCAGATCACAGACTGTAAGCCACTCTAAGAAATACCCCTTAAACATAGATATATTTATCTTGTCAGCTCTGTTCCTTTAGAGAATCTTGACTGCTCAAGGTGGAGTTTAATAGGGGGAATAAACAAAGGAAGGGGAGAGAGGGAGAAAGAAAGACCTAATTATCTATATGAAGCCATCAACTAATCAGCTATAGATCAGAAGGTAGGTGTTTACCATTCTAGCTGGTGCAGAGTGAGCCTGGGAAGGTGGAGCCTAAAAAACGAGGCCAACCAATGTCTCATGCAACAGTCACCCTTATTCAGTGCATCAGACAGTTTATAATCTGAGGACTAAGAAGTAAAGGGTCCAGTCACAAGGATCGGCTGTACATGGTGGACAAACCACACGTGGGAAGAACATGTTTTGCTCTAGAGGCCTATAAACAAATAACAGCCAGTTGTAGTCAATAGTCTAAAGCAAACTCACTCCTATCTGCTACACTTGGGGGTGGGGCATGGAAGAACACCGTGGGAACAATTTTATATTTTTGAAGAAATGAAGGTCACGAGACCATTGCCTTGATTTGTTTGAGTGTCTCACAAGCACAATTTACCTCACACAATTCCACACTTGGAGCATGTTCTGACAAGTGGGTAGATTGTGGATGGTAACGGATAATGGATGATAGGCGGGTAGATAGGTGGACCATAAAGCAACATGTAGGTTCTGTATCTCACTTTATAGTCTAGTATCAGAAGTCATCCAGGCTCATTCCTACCATATTCAACTCACTAGAAACCCCAACACCAGGCCACATTCAGAGTGGAGATTGGACTCTATCTTATGGAGAGTGTGGCAAAGAATTTTCAGACATGCAAAATAACATTTCTTCCCTTCCAGTCTGCTTATCAAAATTCTGGTATCCATTGCAGTCTCTTGAGGGTGTTCCAGGCTGCTCATGACATCAGTAATTTCTCCTTCAATCTGTACTGTAGAAGTATTATATTCTACCTCATACTTTTTTGCTGCTGCTGCTGGCCACAAAATACAAGTATTCTCTGTGTAGAATGTGTATTACGTATGTGTTCTAGCTAAATTAAAATATTTGTAACAATTCTGTAAGAGGCATCACATTAACCTCACTTCATCGATGGAATTCAAAGGAGCTGAGTGAATTGCCCAAGGTCAGTTTTGCGGGGCTAAAGCCTGTCTGGGGCCTCAGCCCAGTCTCTGAAGCACACCGCTGTAGGCTACCTCCTGTAATTTCAGATGTATTAGTAGAGTATAATTGGAAAGCATAAAAGGTGAGAAGCAGAATGAAAGGTGAAGGAAACAAACAAAAGAAATATAGGAGGACTATGATGTCAGAGGACCCACCACTGAGACAGCTTCAAGGAGTGCCAGCACACAGATTATCTCTCCCCTCATCCCCCACATCCCTATGCATCTCTCCATCTTTGAAGTAGCAATCAGAGAGTGCACCCTGCATCTATAGTGACATTTAAGAGGCAAGGCTCTTTGCAAATAAATGTGAATGCTAAATGTGTCCAGTAAACACTCAGGAATGAAAGGTAAGAATGGAGTTGACTCTACCCTTAAGTTCAGTCAGACCATAAACCCAGAACTCATTCAAGTGTGCACGTGATATGGCCGCCCACCCATCACACTCAGTACAGCTCATTTGGAGGCCCTCATGTAAACATCTCTCAGAAAGATCGCTGGAGATAGTGCAGCAAGCAAATTTCATAGCAGGCAAGACTATGTCTACTTACTCAAGAACAGACAAACACACTTCACAGATTTATCACTTTTAGAATGCTTTTATTAGTGAATTCATTAGAAGCACCACAGATTTGTTTTTCATTAACATAATAAGCAGGATTTAATGGTTGAATATAACTTGAAAAATGCCTTCCAGTTAGGTGAGGTACCACAACTTCCCCCTGGAATCCCAGGCATTAGGAGGATTACTCAGTGATAAAAGGGCATCCAAGGGTCAAGTTACAGCCTTAGCCATAATTATGTCACACAAATGATGCTGGTTTGCCAGAAGCTTGAAAGCTGACCAGTGTGTGATGTCACAGAGCAGAATCAGAAAGCTTTTTGTTGACCAGATGATTAAGAAAAGGAGAGTACAAGGTAACGACTAAAGAAAGTGCAGCCGAGTACACCCAAAGGGTGCACATTCTTACCCCAAGGGCATCAGCTCAACTATGTTCATAGCAGCATTATTTGTAATAGCCAGAACCGGAAACAACCTAGATGCACCTCAACTGAAGAATGGATTAAAATATGTAATGCACTTAAACAATGAAGCAGAAAAAAATGACATCCTGAAATGTGCAGGTAAATTGATGGAACTAGAAAATATCTTCATGAGTGAGATAGCACAGACCCAGAAAGATAAACATAGCATGTACTCACTCCTAAGTAGATCTGAGACATAAAGGAAAGGATAATCAGACTACAATCCACAACCCCTATGAAGCTAGGTAACAAGGAAGAACCGAAGAGAGACACCCACAAATCCGCTTTGGAAAGGAAAATAGATAAGATCTCCTGAGTAAATTGGGACCATAGTGAGGAGGGGGCAAGGGGAGGTGGGAAGAGAACATGAGGGAATGGGATGGTTGAGTTGGGGGTGGGACAGAGAGAGAGAACACCAAAATAGATATCTTGATAGAGGGAATGAAACATTGTGGGGTTAGAGAGAAACCTGGTGCTAGGGAAATACCTGAGAACCTACAAAGATGACCCCAGCTAAGACTCCAAGCAATAGTGGAGAGGGTGCCTGAACTGACCTTCCCCTGTTATCAAACTGACAACCACCATAATTGTCATTATAGAACCTTCATCTATGATTGGAAACAGATGCAGAGACCCACAGCTAAGCCCTGGATCTAGCTCCCAGTCCAGCCAAAGAGACAAGAGATTATATGAGCAAAGGGCCAAGGTTATGATGAGGAAATTCACAGAGACAGCTGACTGGAGCTATTGGGAGCTCACTGAATCTGGATCGACAGCTGGGGAGCCTGCACAAAACTGAACTAGGCCTCTGAATGTGGATGACAATCAAATGGAGTGGGCAGTTTGTGGAGCCTCTGGCAGTGGGACCAGAATTTATTCCTAGTGCATGAAATGGCTTCTTGGAGCTCATTCCCCACACAGGAACACCTTGCTCAGCCTTGATACTGGGAGGAGCTTGGTCTTGCCTCAACTGGATATGCCAGACTGCATTAACTCACCCTGGGAATCCTTACCCTCTCTGAGAAATGAATGGGGGAATGGGATGGCAGGAAGCTGGGGGATGGCTGGAATGGGGGAGGGAAGGAAAACAGTGGTTGGCATGTTAAAAAAAACCTTTTAGATAAAAAAAGAGAGAGAGAGAAAAAAAAAGAAAATGCAATTGAGTAGCTAAGGGGGCAGCCTCTGAGCATCTCTGTTTGTGACTAGCTAGAAGCATAAGCTGCACAACTTGAATTTACCTCTCTAAACATACATATCCTCACTTACAACTTAAAACTTGTTTCCATTTATTTTTGCTCCAAAGGAAAGAAGTGGCACTTCACCTAACTGGCGGGTATTTTTCCAATCTTGCTCAACCATTAAATCCTGCACATTATGTTAATGAAAATATCCATTAAATGACAATATTCATAAAAGCACTTGGGCCAATGACAAGCACAAAGTAAATATTCAATAAATAACTGTTACCATCTGAGAATAAATAAAATGTCCTTTTTATAATGAGATTATTTAGGATTTTTGTGACTTGCAAAGCTTTAAGAACCTGACAATGAACCATAGCATACTTTGCGGAAAGTGCACATAGGTACATGATTGACAGTTTACCATTTCAGAGCATAAAGACTCACTAAATTTTAAAAATATCTTCCCTTATCCATCTATTCTCCCTTGCTTTGATTTTGAGATTACATAGCTTTCTCTATTTTACAACAGCTTAATTAGCTTCCTTTAATGATAACCTCTGAAAATAAGAGAGCTAACCATAAAACTGTTAGTGTTTGTCTTTAAAACTTGAAAGAAATTAAGATCACAGTATCCAGTTAATATGAACGTTACAGGCTACTTTAAACATTATTGTCCTTTTTCAGAAGAGAGATGGTATTGTCAATGTGTTAAAAATGGCGGCTCCATCATCTGTTCTGAGCGTAACTGATGCAGAATACATCTTCTCCAACAAACTCAATGGTTGTCCTGCATTCCCCACCTTTGATTATTGCCTCAAACAGGAATGCATTTATTTTCTGAACCCCTCTACAACTATTCTAAGTTCTGGCAAGCTATAAAGGAGCAAGTCACCTCCTTCTCTCAGTAGCATAAAAGAGGGAAGACAAGGGTAGTGAAGAAAGGCTCCTGGGCTACAATGAAAACTTATATGTCGGGGAGGGGTAAACTGCCTGCTTCCCCAGGCCTCACACACATGCAGGGCTTGGCGATGGGACTAGCTGTGGAAACCACAAGTGACCTGGGGTTTTCATGCAGCTGTGTGTTCACCTAGGCTTCTTATTTACTCTTCCCTACCTTCCATAAAGAGTCTGCCCTGGCATCAGGTGCATAGCACCTCCCCACCCCCACAACCTGTATCCCCAAATGCAGAGGAAAATAAAATAAACCTAGAGCAGAGCCCAGGCCAATCCTAAGTCCTTATATCACTGTTCAAATAAGAAGAGCACCCTATCTATTATTTCAATTTGGAGCTGTTAGCGTGGCAATTCCAGACCAACACTGATAGACTTTAGAGTGCATTTATTTCTATCTACTGCAGAAACAGAATAGTTGAAATAAACTTGCTTTGGCCACGTTGGGCTGTTATCACAAGATTCTGTAGGGGTGCTGAAAAACAGAACTCCTGTTTCTTACAGTTCTGGACTCAGGTGCCAGCTGATTTGGCTGCTAGTGAGGGATATTTTCCTAGCTATGACTTCACATGATAATAAGTAAGGGGACTCTCCTAGCTCTTCTTACAGAAAAACTAATTCCATTACCAAGGGTTATCACCATTTGTCTTTAATTGTCTATTATTGTGAGGAGACACCATGACCACAGCAACTCTTATAAAGGAAAATGTTTGATTGTGCTGGCTCACAATTCAGAGGTTTAGTCCATCTTCATCATGGTGAGACATGGAGGTGTGCAGGCAGACACGGTGCTGGAGAAGGAGCTGAGAGTTCTACTTCTTGATCCAAAGGCAACAGAAGTAAACTGAGACTGAGTGTGGCTTGCATATATATGAGATCTCAAAGCCTACCCCCACAGTGATGCACTTCCTCCAACAGGGCCACACCTACTCCAACAAAGTCACAACTTCTAACGGTGCCACTTCCCATGAGCTTATGGGGGCCAATTACAGTCAAACTACCACACCCTCCAAAGGCCCCATCTCCAAATTCTGCCACAGTGGAGTTTAGATTTTAAGAAGCTAATCAGTGATAGGGAGAGGGGAGCATGATTCCATTAATAACTGTAGAGTTTGAATCGAGATATAAAGGCCAAAATATTTAGATTGCTAATGAAGGGTCCAGTTTGCTGGCTAATAGGTTTATTGCATGCTCTGTATAAAGGGGGTGCTTTATTTGCACTTTAAAAGTTATTTAAAAGAATGTAACTCAGTTTATAGAGTGCTTGCCTAGCATGTACTAGCACACACTGTACTGAGGTTTCTTCTGGATACTAAACAGGTTTGAACTGGAAGTACTGTTATGGCATAGAAAAAAACATCCTAGGTGCACAGGGCAAGAACTGACATGGCCTGAGAGCTGTCAAAGCTAAAGCCATGAGAAACTGAAGAAGGTAAGGTATGGAGGGGAAGAGAAAAAGCCAACAGAGGCCAAGGTCATCAAAAGATGCTGGGTCCATGGCACTGAATGTTCTGTATCCAGAAACCCAAAGTAAAGATGGATCTCTCCAAAGGCAGATGTGAAGAGCCTCCAAGAGCACAGTGACTCGTCATCAGCCATGGAGCAGAAAAACGGTCCACTGACAATTCCAAGAAAAGCAATGAAGCAGCCAACACAGAGCAAAGAAAGGATGGGGTGGCCACTGCAGGAGCCAAGAGCCTGGCTCAGATGTTGGCATATTTGCATGAGGCAGGCTAGACATGACTAAGCGGGAAACCATCATGCATCTACCACCATAACCATCCCCCCTCAAAAAAAAAAATCCATGTGAGGCTGGAGAGGGCAACTAAATTCTACTCTGGAAAAATCCAGACCTATTCCTGGAGTCAACTTCTAACCACCACCGTAAGTCATCAGTAGCCTTTCGTGCTAACGTTTCCCCTCAGATGTGTGGACCAATATCTTGAGGTTTGGGAGAGGGCTGCAAAGTTCTGTGGAGTGTGCACTTATGCTCAGCAATAAAACTTCCTCCAGATTTCTTTCTTGCTTCTTCCTTTTTGAATTATTTTTCTAACGTTGCTGAGAATTCAGAGATCCTGGTAAGAATTTGAAGTCTGATCTATAACTGAGTCATGACTTGTAAGCCATCACTACTGTAATTATTAAAATTTAGTCAAATTAATATTCATTTGCTTTTTATTGAGACAAAGTCTCCCTCTGTGGCTCAGGTAATCTCAGGACTCACAGTGTCGCTGAGGTAACCTTAAATTCATGCCAATCCTTCTGTATCTGTCTCTCAAGTGCTGGGGTTATGGGAGTGAGGTACAGTGACTGGCAATAAAACACAATTTGGAAGTCAGTCTTTGCACACTGTTCTATGGGCAATTTGAGGTCACTGAGTAACAACCACAGATCAGATGCCATTAATTTCAAGCGTGTCAGATGTCTAACCTACAGAGCCAACATCCATCAGTTCTGCTACTTAACAAATAGGTGACACTGGAGCTGGGAACACAGTTCAGTTTGGAGAGTGACTACCTAGCATCCATGAAGCCCTGTGTTCAGTCTTTACTACTACTCAGACTGGGAGTGGTGGTGTATGTCACCGAAATAGAAACAGGGACACCAGAAGCTCAGTGTCAACCTCAGCTGTGGGGGTGAGTTCAAAGCCACCCAAGGAAACATGACACCTTGTCTATAATAAATAACAATGATAAATAACAATGTACAAGGTCATTCAATTCACTTGTCTATCCATTTCTATTCTCTTGTTGCTTGCTTGTGCCAGAAGCTATGCTAACAAGTTGGGGGATGCACAAATGAACAAGATCAGCAAGTCTGCGCTCACTCCTGGAATCCTTCTTTTTAGTATAATATAAAGGCATTAATCATGCATACAAACAGGAAAATCTCTGTTGTGGAATATCAGTTTAACTAGGCAAAGACGTGTTACATTTGTTTATGCTGCAGAATATTACTTTAGCTATGTGAAGGTGTGATACATTTGTTTCTGCTACCTTTGTTAACGATGTAAAGATTTTTTTCACTTTGCCTGCCTTAGGCATCTGATTGGTCTAATAAAAATCTGGATGGCCAATAGCTAGGCAGGAGAAAGACTAGGAGGCACTAGCAGGTAGAGAGAATAAGAAGGAGGAGAAATCTAGGCTGAAGAGGAGAGAGAGAAAAGAAGATAAGGAGAAAGGGAAGGGACCAGAAGCCATGCCAGCCACATATAGGAAATAAATAAATAAATAAATAAATAAATAAATAAATAAATAAATAAATTAAGAAAGAAGGAAGAGAGAAAGAAGGAGAGAAAGAAAGCCCAAGGCAAAACATAGATAATGAGAAACAAATTAAAATAAGAGCTAAGATAAGGCTGAGCATTCATAACTAAGATGAAGTCTCTGTGTCATGATCTGGGAGCTGGCTGGTGGCCCCAAAAAAGAGGGTGCTACAAATCTGCCTGTGATTGTGAAATTACGGAAGTTTAAAAAAGAAGATGAGATAAACCAGAGAGTAGCAGACTTTGGGTGTGTGTGCGTGTGTGTGAGTGAATTTGCACATCTTACAAGTTCCCAGGTATAGGGATCTTGCTGGCTTTGAGAACCAGTTGTGTAGAAAGTAACTAATTGACACTTTTTAGATCATATGTACATGGACTTTATTATATTCCAGGTACTATTTTAATTTGTCTATGTGAATCTGTTAATCCTTATGACAACTTTGTCAAGGAGGAGACTACTACTGGCTGTTTTAGAGATAGGGAAAAATATACACATATGCTAAGTGTAATGTCCAAGGTCTTACAGTCCTTAGATAGGTAGAGTTGCTGTGATTTTGCCCATGTTCTAATTGTTTTCTTTTCTTCCTGTTTCACTGAGAAAATGGAAGCAACTCATAGTTGCTACACATAAGCTATCTTGGGCTCCCCTCAGTATTAGCCAGCTTTTGCTATATAACAAATAATTATAAATTTAGTGGATTAAAACAATAGATATCTGTTAGCTCAGTTTCTGTTTGTCGGGAATTAAGCAGTGGCATAGGTGGCTGGTCTTTTCTTATGACGTCACAGTTGAAGGTGTCAGCTTGGGCGTTGATTATTGGAGGTCATGGAGGGTTAGCTTCTAAATGGCTCACACATATGGCCTCTGGTTGTGAGGCATCAGTTCCGCACCATGTGGGCTCAGCTGGAGGAATGCATGAGGGTCTTCAAGCACGGTAGTTCTTCTCAGAACAAGTGATTCAAAAGAAAAGGAAGAAAGCCACCATCACTTCTTCTATATTTGATAAAAAACAGTTTAGTTACGTCTAGCCCACACTCAGGATGCAGAAATTTAAACTCAATTTTTTGAAGAGAGGAATGCCAAAGTATTTGTAGACATATTTCAAAACCCATACTAGCTTCGAAAACCTACTTATACTCAAAGGCATCACTGTTAATTTGGCTCCTTTTCTCCTCACCATCCATTTTCACATCTTCACTTGATTATCCCCGTCATTATATAAACATGGTCTTATGTTCTCACCTTTAAAAAAAATTCCCCCAGATGCACTCTAATTTTTCTCACCTTGGCAACAAATTCCTCACACTAGTACTTTCATTAATGTTCTTCCAATCTCTCTAAACCAACTTTAAAGGGTTTACTGTCCTAAAAGCTTACGGAAACTTTACCATCAATGCCTCAGTGTTGCTAAATCCAATGGTTCTTTTTGATCCTTAGCAGTGATGGTCCTTCTCCTCTTTAGTACCAGATCCTTACCTGGCTTCCAGTTTGCCTCAATCTCTGCTTTCTTCTTAGTTGGCTGCTGCTGCTCAGTATCTATCTCTGAGTTCTTGATGCTGCAGTCCACAAGTGCTAGGGCCTGGCTTATCTCGTTTCCCTCCTGTCATTTGCTCCCTTGGGATATCACATCATCACAGGGCTTTCAATGCCATTGATAAGCTATGGCTGGGCAGACCTGCCAACTTAACTCTTTATTCACAGGTTGAATGGCTTCCTCGGTGTCATCGCCTCTCACATGTGTGGCAGACGTCTCCTCTAACACCGTAGAGCTGCTTTAGATTCAGCCTTTCTCATCTAAACTAAGTGATGCAGCTCCATCCTTCCAGTTATTCCAACAAGTCTGGAAATCATGTTCGACTCCTCACAATCAAACCATTAGTATATCTTGTTGATTCTTCTGTACCTAGAGTTTAATTTATTTATTCTGTTATCCAGGTCCTTCAAATCCTCCTTCTGGTATCACATTCTCATTGAAGACTATTCTGACCACATCATTTAAAATAGCATCCCTCACATCTGGTCAACCTCACCCTGCTTCATCCCCTCCCCAAAAGTATATACCATCCATATTCTAACATAGTATATAATTTACTTAAATGTTTTGGTGGCTATGTTTTGTTTTTGTTTTTTCACCAGGACATTTGATTTGTTCATTTAGCGTATCTCAGCTTTGCTTTCTTTTTGCTCACTGGCATGTCCTTTAGGTGTGTGCACTTAGAAGCATTTGTAACATATGTTACAGTTTGGGTATAAAATGTCCCCAAAGGCTCATGAGTTAAATAATTGGTTGCCAGTTAGTTGTGCTATTGAGAAGTAACTGAATAGCAAGGATACTTATCAATTCATCACTCTATTGATGAATCTGTGGCTGGACGGGCCATTAGTTAATGGGACCAGTTGAAAGAAATAGGTCATCATCTCTGTTCCCTGGCTGTCATGAAGTGAACAGCACATCTTCGCTTTGTCCTTCCACCAGGACATTGCTACCTCACCACAGACCTAACAGCAATGGTACCAGTTACCCACATGCTCATTTAACGTAATAACATTTTTCCAGTCATTGGTTGACAGTACCAAGCATGAAATTCTTCCTGTGCCACAAGCTCATATCCAAACAGAAAGCACTTGGTGGCCCCTGTAACTACCATGTCATTCTTGCACCAGTGTCTTGCCATCAGGTCAGTTTTAGAGCATTCAGGATCTAGTGCAGGGGCTGGTGCTAGGTAAAACTATTGTTTCTCCCAGCAGACTACATAGCACCTTCTGGCTCTCTGCCAGCAGGGAGAAGGTTTCGTGGCCAGTTTGAGGCTGATTTCTTTATGTCCTGCATCCAAATTAAATGGTATGTTTAATAATTGGGTCTTACCATTTAATCATAGTGGACAGCCAAGAGCAAGGACAACACCCTGTGTCATTTTGGGTGCCTCAGACTATGTTAATGTATTTTTGTTATGAATTTAGACATGCTTAAAAATGAAATCTAGACTTTCTGTATGAACACTCAGAGGAACAGTGAATATATTAAATGCTTCAAATTCAAGGAAAAAGGGATCAGGAGAAGAGAAAATATTATGGTGATCACCAATGTGGACATACTAAGTGTACATATAAAATCTACACCAACAGTACACAAGTAGATAGAGAGATACGACTTCTCTTAACTTTGATTCACATTTGGACAAAACATAAGTGTTCTTTAAACCTAAGTGCTCATCAATTATCCAAATGCTAATTTCAATTAGATAGCTGGATACAAAAGTTGGTGATAATGGGACATTGACTGGATGTATGTATACATTGGAGAGTCACAGACATAAAGGGTGATATTGGAAGCCATCACTAAGTTACAGAAAAAAAAGAAAGTCGGGGGGGGGGTCAAAAATGCTGAGAGAAATAGGAGATAGAAATGTTTTGTCCACTGAAATGGGAAAGCATAACATTTTAAGATGAGAATTATTGGAGCTTTCAGGATCCCAGTACTTCCATTTGTAAGATAATATGAACAGGAATATCTCTCCTGGATTGTTTATGAGAATGCAATACAGAATGTATGTAAATGTTGGCATTATGACTCATGATGGGCACACAATTGATGTCTGTTACCCCCCTCCCTTTTGGCTGTGTTACCAGACCCCTGGGGAAAAAGAATCTTCCAGACAATCTTCTTATATTCTTACAGTCTGTGTTGACTTAATATGGTAAATAGGTACTTGTCTGAGAAAATATTTATGCAGGATGAATGGGACAAATATTGATTTTGTTCTATCCTGATATCCATATAACCCAAGGACAAGGAAGACTCGTGTATGAATTTTAGAAACAGTAAATGTGCCACTCACGGTCTCCAGCCTGTCTTAGTAATGAATGAGTTAACACTTGTTCTGTGAATAAATGACTGAAAGAACCAAGTAAAAGGAAATGACATCATGTCTATTTCAGGGCAGCATTAAGATATTTGTTAGTGTGTGTGTCTGTTAATTATCATCAGGCAGTTTGGCACAGTTGGTTTCAGAATGGGGTTATGAATTTAGTATCACAGAACCATTTCTTACTCATATACAATGCACTGAATATTTCCCAGCTAGCTGTGCATCAATGATAAACTTATTGTACTACAGGAAACATGAGGGGGAATAAGGAACTCACATACTCTGTCCAAGCTAAAGCCACCTTAAAACATTTTTTTTTCTGAAGGTCCAAGTGCAAGGAGACTTGAAGATGTGCCCCGATGGTAAATTCATGTCTTTGCACAAAGGAATGAAAACTCATTCTCTAACTAGGAAACATCTTCCCACAGGAGTCAAGGAAATAAAAATTTTACCCAAACCTCAAGTACCTATAATTAGAAGTGAGAATGATATGGGTGTTTGTTTATTCTGCTTCTAAGCTCCCGGAGCCAAACACTGTTTTCTCATCTGCCAGTGGCTCTTTAGCTCTTTCTTTTCCTCCCCTGCCCCCCCCTTCTTCTAAGCCGCCTTAACCCCATAGTGATGGTCAAGGAGTGGATGTAGCTATGACCCTACCCATGTAGAACTATTCTGGCATGTGTTGGGTATATAAAAATAGTTTGTAACATTCAATCTACTCCGCCTTTTCCTTCATTACTGAATGTCTTCCTCACAGACTTCAGGGGACCTGGATGGATAATAAAAAGGGCCTAATTTAAACTTATTTTTAAATAGCAAGACATGTATACTGTGTTAAAGACTCTATATTACAGCCGTCTCCAGCCATTTTTTTTTTTAAATCACTCTTCTATCTAGCATCCAAAGAGCAGGGACTCCTGCAGGGAAGCATCATTTGCTCCCTGACACATACTGGAATGGCTGTTCTGTGGTTCAGAAACCTTCCATCTTCGTGCTTCAAATGTTGGCTAGTGAGGACGCTGTCTCGCAGGTCACATCCCCAGATTTCACATAGCAGAATGCATTGAAGCCAGTGATGAAGACTGGAAAATAAAAGCCATGGTGCTGGTGTTGGAGTTCAAGAATCCCTGGTCAGAAATAAGATGTTTGTTAAACATAAAGGGGGGTAAGAATGCATCCTTCAGTGTCTGCTAAAAACTTAATGGTTTCCCTGTATGTTTGAAAGGAATGGCAAGCCCTGGCCCCAAATTGAAGTTCATGTGGGTTTTTGAGAAAGAGAACTGAAAAGAAAATTCTCCTCAGGAGCAAGGTTGTCTGCAGGTTTTCCCTTCCAACTCGTGTACAGCAGTTGAGCAGGGTGTGGAGAGACTTGCTGGTCCCTCCGTGCCTTTGAGAGGTTATGTGAACCCAAGTGGGATGTTGAGTTGCAAGAAACTGCACCAGCAAAATCCAAGGTAAGCACTGGACAGGGGAAGGTAATGTCAAAGGTCCTGTATTCATACGGAATATGAAGCACATGTCAAGTTACCATATGGAACTTAAATTAGGAGGAGAAGATGGACAACTGGCCCATGGAATAAGGTCAGCTTGGCTGTGTGGGGTGTGGGGACAGGAACCTGAGGCTATGATTATTCAGGAATAGATTAGCTGTGTTAGATACTAGCTGGACTTAACATTTTACCAGGCATTTTTATGATTTCATAGAAATTAGCTAAAATTGTCACTTCTAACTGACAGATAAAGAAGCTGGGGCTGGAATCAGTGAAGATCCTTACCCAGAGTTTCCCCTTGCAACATAAATGAGTCAAGATCCAAATCTAAGAGATACAAGTCCATAGATTGACCTGTTAATACATGGTGCTGGATCAGGTCTCCAGAACTCATCAGGAGGCTCTTTGTGCTGGGGTATGTGGAGTACAACCTGCTCTTCTGTTTTTCCTCTTCTTTTGGCTACTTGTCTGTAATCTGCCTGTCCCCAGGCTTGAATGTGACATAGGAGAGCAGTGGCAAGTTCAATAGCCCAGCAGAGACAGCACCCACGCAGGACACAGGCTGCCAGTAGGAAAATGAAACGCCTCCATCATAGGTCACATCAGCTTCCGAGAAACCTGTTGGCCGGCATGGGAAGATGACTCAGTTGATAAAGTGTTTCCTTGGGAAGAAACACAAAGGCCTGAGTTCAATCCCTAGAAACCATGTAAAGACAACTAGATATGGCGGCACCTGCTTGTAATCCCAGTGTTGGGGAGGCAGAGGCAAAAAAAACCTCCAGGGCTCTCTGGCCAGCAGCTAGTCTACTTAGCAAGTTCTTTGCCAATGAAAGATGCTATCTCAAAAAATAAAGATTGTCCTCTGGCCTCCTACACATGCACACATATGCATATGTACCCCCTACACACACACACACACACACACACACACACACACACAAACACACACACACACACATCTACATACACATAAATTTATTGGTTTTAATTTCAAGTAAAACTCACTCCTTTCTCTATAGTGTTCCCAATTGTTTCATCAAAGAACAAAAAACCGCAACTGTTGCAGAATGATAGCCAAATACTGGGTCCAAACCCACATTATGGAACTGCCTAAAAGTCTCATTTTCACTAATCATATTGTACAGCTGAAATAGTCTAGTATTTTGTAATCATGTACTCTCTTCAAATGCTCAAAGGACTTACCCAGTGGAACAGCCATTGGCTCCTCATGGCTTCCTGGGTGTTTGCCACCTATCTCCAGCCCCTAAAAACAGACTCCACCCCAGAGTCCAGCTACAGAAAAGACTGATCACCCATCCGAACTTGGCTGCACACTGCAAAGCCCTGAGAGGTTTTAGGAAATGCCAGTATCTCAATCTTCCAGAAATTTTTAATTGCTCTAGAGTAGCATCCAGACCCTAGGGGCTTTGAAATTTCTGCAGAATTATTCACACACACACACACACACACACACACACACACACACAGAGCAAATATTGAGGGCTGTTGAGATAGATCTCCCTCTAAGAAAAGGCAAGAGGGTAGTTGGTCCAACTACTTCCAAAGTCTCTTTCAATTCCGAACTTAAATTGCCAGGGTGCTTTTTTGTATTTGCTGCTTATGGTGACTATTGATGATTTTAGAATCAATTATTAGTGAATGAGGGCTACAATATTTTACGTGTAGCAAGCTGACAAGCTGTATGCAACAAAAAAAACACAGTCATTGTATTGGATTCCTGTCTTTTCAAAATTATATTCAAGGCAAAGAGGCAAAGAAAATGCCCAATACATTTAGAATGTTATTAATCTGAAAACACACACCCCTTTCCCATGGCCCTGTGTCCCAGCACAGGAGGGGGTTCTGTAGACAAATTCTAACAGCATTCATTAATAAACTTACAGTGAGAAATACAATCTAATTGTATCAAAGAAAAATACAGAAGACTTTTGACTTAGCAGAATTTTCCAGAAGGGGAAGTGAAGAGTATCTGGTACAATGGCCAGCTGGAAGCAAAGGAGTGGATCTTTTTAAACCTCTGTACTCTTGCCATTCTGGATCACTTGTTTCATTCCTAGTTCTGAGTTTTGTTTGGCAGACACCATCAGAATCTCTTCAAACAGCAGTTTGAACTTCACACAAGGGCCTGAACTCAGCCCCTCAAAGAGACTTCAAACCCTGGTTGCCAGCTGACTGTTTAAAGATAGAAGCACATGGCCGGTACCAATAGGACTGCTTCCAGTAGGTTCAAGGGGTCCTGCCTAGTAGGAACAAGTTCTGGGTCTGATTGTAGCCTGCCCTAATCCTGCAGGGTGACTTTGGACAAACTATGGCCCCCTAGGTGCTTCAGAAACCTTTGGGGTTCAGCAGACACACGGGCATGCCAGCTGACTTGTATAGGAGCATTGAGGAACCCAGAAATGCTTCTGAAGGAGCCATGTTCTGGCAACAAAAGAAAGAAGGCTGTGCTTTGCTGAAGGCCCCAGAACTTTGAACGTAATACAGCATTGTGGTTTGGGCTGTAAGCAGGGCTGTGACAGACAGTGTGACATTCAAGTGGCAATGTTTGGTACTCTTGTATAGGAAGCTCATGGCTGGGAGATTGTCACCTCTGAAGTGAAGCATGGAGAGCTGAACCTCTGTGGAAAAGAGACATCGGAGCTACATAGCTAACAAATCAATCTCGAACTGTCAGTATCGCACTTGTCAATTTTCTTTTGAGAGGAGCAGAATGGGATGGCAAACAAATAATTCTCATGTGTTGTGTGGAGCCCAGGGAGGTGAAGGATGCTGGGAAGAGAGAAATGTCACTCCTAGACGAGAATAAACCTCAGCAGTCTCAGAACTATTGGAATCAGCTTTGCAGGCAGGTAAACAAGATTGGCACGAACAGAAGGCAGTTGTTAATGAGCCATCCCGCAGCCTAGAAAGGCAGCAAGTTGTGGAGAATCCAGAAGGAGGCTGGGAAGAAGAAAGCAAGGCTGATTCCCATCAAGGGACAGGAGTCACCCCTGACCCTCCTACACAGAATAAAAAAGAAGCACATTTTGCAGGAGGAGGCTACAGCCCATCAAACACTGCTCCAACATGCCACTCAGAGAGAAATGGAAAGAACAGTCTGGTGCTTGATTCATAGTCTCGGCCACCTGCTCTTAGGCAGGGACATGTATTTGCCAAATCTACATCCCTTGGCCCTGCCTACTAGGGTCTGAGTCTATTCTGCTCATCTTCCATCTCTCTCTGTTTTAACAGCTCTGGTGTCCACAGTGGGGATTTGTTACCACACAAATCTCAAAGAAGGACCTCCAGCTTCTGCTGGGCTCTTGGGGACCTTGGGCAAGTGAACCAGTCTGTATTGTCAGCCAGTCTTTATTGTCACTTTGACATAAACTGGGTCACCTGGGAAGAGGGAGCCTCAACTGAGGAATTGCCTCCACCAGATTGACCTGCGGGACCTGTGTCTGTGGGGCTTTTTCTTGATTGCTAATTGCTGTTGTAATCTACTGCAGGTGGTGCTGCCCTGAGCAAGTGATCCTGAGTTGCATAAGATATAGGTGAGCTTAAGCCAGGGGAAGCAAGGTAGTAAGCAGCAATCCTCCATGATCTCTGCTTGAATCCCTGCCCTGACTTTTCTCAGTGGTTAATCTGGAAGTATTAGATGAAATGAACCCTCTCCTCCTCAAGATGCTGCTGCTTGCGGTATTTATCACAGTAAGAGATGCAAATTAGAACAGCACGTGTTCCTTGCTCTGGTCAGTGCTCAGCTGCAAACTTCCTTATCCAACCCAACCCTCCTATCCCCCCCTATTCCCCAAAGCTAACCCTACCTCTCACACTGCCTCAAAGAAACAAAATCAAGAAGATATCACCCCCTTACCTTCCAAGTCTCACCACCAAATTAACCTATGTCTGCAAATACCCTCTCCTGTCTCTCCTAGTCAGGAAGGAAGAAGAGACCCTTAGGGGTTTGAAACTGTGGAAACTGCTGTCTCTGTGCCCCTCTGTCACCTCCGTTACAGCCTTGTTCCTCCTGTTGCTCTGCTTCCATCCCTCAATGTCACACACAGCCATCCCTACGGCTTCCTTCAATGCTCCAGCACCCTCTAATTATCTGTCTTCTTTCCTTTCCAGTGATCCTTCCTTAAATGTTGTGCTTGCCTCTTGCTGCCAGCCCCTTGCCCGTCCCTCACTTTGACCCACAAATGTCTGACCTTGCCTGACTCACCGGGTCTGTGTTAGCACCACTGTGAGTTACTTGGAGATGCAAGGCAATGTCTTCCATTCTGTCTTCTCCCTGGGTACCCAGAGCCCCACTGCAGAACCTTCCTTGGATGCTGCTGCTCCCTGGATCCACTTTGCTGCTCTCCAGTTGCTGCCTTTGTCTCCACTAGTACCTGCTTGTCATCTTTCCTCCATAACACCAGCCGGTGCTCTTTTCTGAAAGGCAAACACAAGCATATCAAGATCCTATCTAAAATTCTCCGGTGCCACCCACCGATTACAGGCCATAGCAATGCCTAGAAAGGAGGCTCTTATGGCCCAGTCCCTATAGGTGGAAAGGCTGTATCTCCACCTTCTGCTGAAATTGATGGCTAGAGCCATCCTGGAAAACCTGTACAAGCACTATCAAACAGGAACAAAATATGATAACTACTAGCCAGGCAAGAGTAAATAGGAAGGCATTGTAATAGGAGTGATCCACAGGATTTGATTACTATCTTCTCATCTTAATATTGTTTCATATTAAATGATCCTCACCCCCAGCCCCCAGATAGGCTCTCTCCTTGTTTTTGCACAGCTGTTTCCTCTGTCTGGTGTGGTCCTTCCCACCTGGTGAATTGTTCTACCTTCAAAATCCATACTTAATCAATATCCTGCCCTTCACACAACCGTTGCTTGGCTCTCTGTAGCCTGCCCTTCCTGGGCCAGCACGTGCACTGGTTCTTTCTCTTTTATCCTCAGCACCTTGAAATAGTTTCACCACAGCAACTGTCCAACTGCACCGTGCTGTTTTATGGAAACGCTTCTTCTTTCCTCACTGGGCTGAGATCTCCCTGAGGGTGGGGATAATGTCTGAATCTGTCCAAGGCCCCAGAAGCAGCCATGCCTGCCACCTAGCAGGTGCGATGAATGATGAATTTTGATAGCTTAGGTCATATGAAATTGCCATTTTTATGATCAAGTGCCAGCAATTTCATATCATTTGGCCTAGTAATATATACCCAGTGTCTTTCTCATACTTTCAAAGTATCTTGAAAGCATAGTGTTGTGAATCCTAGGGGAATCCCTGAAGGATGTGATGGAAAATCATGGTCACTGCATAGGTGATTCAGCACGCCGCTGACAGAGGTGGAGCTGGAATCACATCCTCAGCAGTCACAGCACATGCCCTGGTCCACAGTACTAGATTCGTGAAATCCTAGTGAGAAATAAATTCAAAGGGTCACTTGCCTAGCAGCTCAGAGAGCCAGGCACATAAATCATTCATAAACAGTTTTCTTTCCTATCATTTGTCCAGTGTAGAAGATGATATGGTCTCTCACAATAATGATTTAGTATTTCCCTCACACCTCACCAAGGAGTCCATTCCTAACCCATCACTCTGTTGCTTCAGTGTGTCGATTTCTGACTTATGGAGATAAAGATACAGTCAACTCACAGTAACCCTCCCACAGCTCAGCCTGCTGGCGTAGCCCTTAGCCTTGCCTGGCTCTCAAGAAAAGTTCCTTCTCCTCAGCTCTGCTCAGATGGCCGCAAACAGTGCCTCACAGTTCCATTAGCCCCTTTTAAAGACCTTCAGTATCCTGCCAACCTAATGTCCAATGAGATAACATTGGGGACACTGGATTCCAAAGTATTTTCATATTCCTTTTTATACATTAAAATAAAAGTCAGGTGACTTGTATGTCCCTTGTATCACATACAGTACCAAGGTGACCTCCTAGCCTTTGCAAACTAACATTTCTGTTTACATATCCATTATTCCAATTCTCTCCTTGCCCACAGTCTCAAAACTGCCACCTCATACTCAGTACACACTTGTGCTGTCACAGTCATGCATAATAATCAAGGTTTTTTTTTCTTGTCCTATATAACAATTTGGTTTGTGTTTATTTGCTACAAATGCAATCTTGGTTGGATTCTAACTAGTATATTTGGGGGAGGGAGGAATCTAGCCCCCATTGCTTCAAATTCGACTTTCTGCAGACTCATCAAACACTTTGACACTGTCATCCCAATCCTGTACCCCTCAGACTTAGTGTTTCCTGTACATTGTATTACAATGCTTTCAAGTGTGTTGCCTTAAATTAATTAAATTTTTTATTTTATTTATTTTAAGCTATTAGACAATTGTGCTGGAAAGTTTCATAATAAAGTTCAGCCACTCTTTATTGTATACTTGCTATATGTTGAATTGTGTGTTAGGTGCTAAGACCACCTTCAAAGCCCATGGTCACCTATTCATGGAGAAAAGACAGTTTGTACACAGCAGTACTATCAATAGCAGGATCACTGAAAAATCAGTGCCATGCAGGTCTTAAGAAGGCAGATGCCATGACTGGACCTGACCTATGATCTGGGAGGTTAGGAGAGCTTAAAGTTTAGGAAAAATGACAAGGGAAGAGATGGAGCACAGAAACAATGACAGTTACCCAGGCAGTTCACCTCCATATTGCTATGGACGCCTAAACTGTCACATCCCACCATGGCCACCGGTTCTCTGGATAGTTTTAAGGGTTTGTGTCTGTGCCTTCACTGACATGCAGACGCCATGACAGGCGAGGCTATAGCACCCATGCCCACACTGATTTTGACTCTGCCTGTGAAGGCATATGCTCAGTAAATACACGTTGAAATTTTCTCTAAAAGTGACCAATCAGGGGGCTGGAGAGATGGCTCAGCGGTTAAGAGCACCGTCTGCTCTTCCAGAGGACCCGGGTTCGATTCCCAGCACCCACATGGCAGCTAACAACTGTCTGTAGTTCCAGTTCCAGGCAAACACCAAGGCAAATAAATAAATAAATAAAGTTAAAAAAAAAAAGTGACCAATCAGGCAGGCAAGTGAATGATTTCAGCTTCCTTGGGAGAGAGCCATTGAAGTCTAGCTTGAGACCAGTGACAAAGCAATATTCGGGCATTTTACTTGGAAACAATGTCTGAAATAAACAGAAAAGGACAGGGATCACCTATCTAATCTGCCTAGCACTTTATCTCTTACCCCCACCTACCTTAATTATATTTCTACAAATATCTTTAGCATTTTATCATCTCTATTTCGTCTTTTCTACTCCCGTTACTAACCCCGGCTCTACAATACTTAACATCAACATTGTACTATAAAAATACACCTTCTATTATATTGTTATTATTTTTTTAAAAAACTTTAAACAATACTTAAAATGCAAAGAAGCAAGTACAACTCCAGTCTCCTGCTCCAAAGATAATTACCATCCACACCGGTGAGCATTCTTTTGAGCATCCCTGCATACATGCACAAGCAGATGGCTGGCTGTGTGCACAGAGATTTACATAAATTAGATCATGCAATACTCATTTTTAAAGTAACTTGCATCGCTTTTCCTGAACAATAAGCGTAAATGTCAGTGAGCACAGGGCTGGGTGACAGATAGGGTGCGTTCCAACAACTTTATATGTCACTATTTGTATAACAAGTTCCCTGGAGGATGGATGAAGAAGTTTGTTTCTACTTTTTGTTGTCATAGAAGTCACAGCAGACATGTTTATGCATTTATCCTTTTCCCATCTTGCCATGATTCTAAAGTACCCATCCCCTAAAATTCTCTTATAAATGTATACATTTGAAATAAATGCATCTGTCTCTTGCCCGTTGCCTCTGATTTCACCCAGTTATCCCTTCTCTCAATGCCTTCTTCTCAGACTTCATCCTGGAACCATTTTCCTGGCTTACTGTGAAAACACACATGTACACCACACTTGTTCTTTGTTTATTCTTCTCTTATTCCTACAGTTTTTATTCTCATCCTTCATTCTCATCCAAGACAACTATGCATTTGGGATCTCTACTGTGGCAAGTCTCCTGGAATTCAGACATATATCTACTAGCTCCTGCCCCCATACATACTGTTATCTTGACTCCACCCTTACCCTGCTCAGAACCTAGCATGCTCACCCATTCAGATGCTTCATGTCTCTATTCCATTCTTTTGCATTACCCTATATCCAATGTGGTACTTTGAATGAAAAATATTCTTCATGGGCTCAAGTGTTTGGCTACTTGATCCCAGTTGGTGGCATTGATTATGAAGGCTATGGGCCCTCTAGGAGGTGGAGTCTTGCTGGAGGAAGTATGTTACTAAGGCAAGCTTTGGGGGCTTCTAACCTCACCTACCTACGGTTCTCTCTCTGCTTCAGGCATGAGAAGGAAAATGTGATCAGGCAGCTTCCTGTTCCTGCTTCAGCCATTTCTTCTCAAGCTGCGGTGTTCTCTGCCGTGATAAACTGTGTTTTTCTGGGCCCCAAATAAACTCTTCTTGCTATTTTTTGGGGCATACTATTTTTCTAACATCAATAGAAAATTAATTAATATGTCCAATAACTCCAAGTCTGTGAAATGTGCAACCTAAAAACTGTATATCTGCTTTAAGAGTTTTCTCAGGAAGCAACTGGTGGCCCTGCTTGTAGGAAGACAGTGAAGCCCAGAGTGAATGTGTATTGTTGGCATGGACACACACATGTCAAGGAATAATGACTCATTGCCGTGGGAATGGCAAAACCTTCCCTGGATGAGACACTTAGGGATAACAGCAGCAACAACAAAAAGGCTTCCTTAGGTTCAAGTGCAAATGCTAGGAATTCTCACAAAATTTATCCAACACAGCTCTCTCCCCCAGGATGCTAACAACCTTAAGACTGCTCCCTAAGGAGATGGTTCCTACTCAGATAAGCTAAACCAGTCTCCTTGTTTGACTGTATTCTACAAACTAGCCGCCTTACTCAGCCATTTGTAATAGCCCCACCTCTCTGTTCAACTGTATAATGAATATTCTTCACCTCTGAAGATGGGGCTACCGCTTCTCCACTCTACAGACTGCCCCCTCACTCTCAGAGTTTATGTCTGTGTGCCTTTTGATTCTTTACTGCCCGGCATTTCTTCATTTCCTTGCCACCCTAGAGAGGGCTCCAGGACCCAGGCCATGTATGTGTTGCACCAAAGGAAGGGGTAAAGCCAAAGAAAGAAGTCGAAGTAATGGGGGACACAGGGCTCTAAAATAGAGGGAAGCAAAGGGTGACAAGATGACAGGAAAGAAGTCCAAGGAAACAGCTGCTCAACCAGCCCAGGCTGGAACCCATCCAAGGCAAGTGAGATGGTGGAAGGCTCCTGGGAAATGTTGCCAAAAGGAAAAAGAGATTTCTAGAACAGTCAGTGTGTTTGAGCACACGGATGGGAGGGATGTTATTACAGTTTGCAAAGGTTTTGGAATGGGTTAGTGACTGCTAAACAGACATTTAAAGAAAGTATAACTATATGTGTGTGTGTGTGTGTGTGTAAATGCAGTCACACCTACTTGGCTCAATCCTAATATTTCCATAATCTTAATGTTGTCAGTATTGAATTATACATGTACTTGATTAAAAATATGGGCATAACTGTACTAGAAAACTGAATTAAAGGCAATTGTTTACATATGTAGCCCATAGGAAAACAGGATCTCTGTGAGAATTGAATTTCCATTTTCCATATTAAGACTATGAATATATAGCATCTAAATAAATAGCACTTAAAGAAAGGGCATTGGAAATAACTAGTTAGTACAGTTTATCAAGAGTTCCATTTCTAGAAGCCACGTTTAAAAAAAAAAAAAAAAAGCAGGCATGATGGCACATGCCTGTAATCTTAGTGCAGGGAGACAGACAGATAGATCTCTGAAGCCAGCCTGGCTTACTTGGCAAATTCCAAGACAATGAGTGACCATGTTCCAAAAAAACAGAGGTTAACCGTGTCTGAAGAGTGACCCCTAAGGTAGAATTCCATCCCTCACACATGTGAACACACATGCACACTCAGCTGCACACACATACAGAGGGGTGGGGAGGGAGGGAGAAAATGAAAAGATTCAGCTAAGAACCAAGGGAGGTCAGGAGCTGAAGAACAGGCTCTTCTTTTCCATGTATGTCCACAAGTTCTTTTTTACTTTTAATGTGTAGGTGTTATGCACTATTTTGTTTTTAAAAATTGAAAAGAAGGAAAATTTGGGAAATATCAAAATATCTCTATTAATAGGGGTGCAGAAGAGAAGGCTATGAGATTAAAAGCCCTTGTTGCTCTTCTAGAGGACACAAGTCCAGTTCCCAGCGTCCACGCTCAGGTGCTCATGACCCCCTATAACTTAGTTTCAGGAGATCCGGCACCATCTTCTCACCTCTGCAGGCACCTTCACGTAAACTCATGCAGCTACACACACCCTCACATAAGTAATAAATCTTTAAAAATGTATTTATTAATAGGTACATGATTAAATAAAAATATTCCTTTTGTATAGTAGAGCATGAGATACTGTTTAAAAATAAGGAATGTACATAGATAAATGAATGGGCATGCAAAATATACTAAAAATAAGAAAAGCAAGTTGTAATTAGATATTATCTGATTTTCTTCCCACATCAACGTTAATAACCCATTTTTTAAGAATGAAACATATTAGGGGAACAGTAACCAAACAATAATTTAGGAGATGAAATTTCACTTTCTATATTATGGATTTCAGCAATTGTTTTCACTTTGCATAAGGAAAATATCTTGTTTTTGTCAGTTTCTGGTTACAAAATTGAGACAGATGTTTCTCACTTCCATCAAGCCCTTTACATCCCTAATCCACCGATCTCATCAACCCTTCAGCTCCTGTTACTGCCTCCACAATGTCCAAGTTCATTACCACTCAAACTGAAAGATAAAGACCAAACCATCATCTCATTAGATATGGAAAAGGCCCCTGACAACATCTAATAATAAAAGTCCTGGAGAATACCTTAACATAATAAAGGCAATTTACAGCAAGCCCATGGCCAACATCAACTTAAATGGAGAGAAACTCAAAGCAGTTCCACTAAAATCAGGAACAAGACAAGTTTTTCCACTCTTTCGATATCTATTTAATATAGCACTTGAAGTCTTAACTAGAACAGTAAGACAACTGAAGGAAATTCAGGAGATGCACATTGAAAAAAAATAAAAGGAAGAAGTCAATGTGTCAATCTTTGCAGATGATATGATAGTATACGTAAGTGACCCTAAAAATTCCACTGGGAATTCCTATAGCTGATACATACTTTCAGCAAAGCAGCTGGATACGAAGTTACCTCACAGATATCAGTGGCCTTCCCATATACAATTGACCAATGAGCTGAGAAAGAAATCAGAAAAGCAACATCTTTACCATAGCCTCAAATAATTTAAAATAACTTGGGGGTAACTGTAACTAAGCAAGTGAAAGATTTGTATGATTGAAAAAATAAAAACAAAAATCTTTAAGATATTGAAAAAAGAAATTGAAGAATATATCAGAAGACATGAAAAGATCTCCTATACTCATGGATTATTAGGATTAATATACTAAAAATGGCCATCCTACCCAAAGTAATCTATATATTCAATGCAATCCTTATCAAAATTCCAATACAATTCTTCACAAATCTTGAAAGGACAATTTTCAGCTTCATGTGGAAACACAAACACCCAAGAAATCTAAAATAATCTACCCATGCTGGGTAGGCGTTATCACAATCTCTGACATCAAATTTACTATTATAACACAGTTGCAATAGTAAAAACATCATGACATGGACATAAAACCAACATGTTGATTAATCAATGGAATCTAATTGAAAACCCAGATATAAATCCACACACTTATAGACATCTGATTTTTGATAATAAAAAAGTCAGAAATATACACTAAGAAAAAAGATAGCATCTTCAATAAATGGTATATGTATATATATACATATATGTATTTCCCTATGGTTTCTTTGCATATGTATTATTGTTAGCACTTCTGGCATCTCTAGCTGTCTCCAGAGTCCTACCACTACCATTAGTACTCAAGCATCTATACTAGACAGCCCAGGGTTGTATGGCCACCCATTCGTTGCCAGTACTCAAATACGTAGACAGCCCAGAGTTATGTAGTCTGTGCCATACAATCTATGTGCAGGCACTAAATCCCCTTATTAAAGGGGAGTCCCCTCCCATGAGGCCACTCTCTACCTGGCCTGCTTTCTCTCTTTTCTTCTCCCTCCCCCTCCAATAAAACTTTCCACGTGAGCACTGTCTGCATGGCATCACTGTCTGCATGGCATCACTGTCTGCATGACATCACCGTCTGCATGGCATCACCATCTGCATGGCATCACTGTCTGCATGGCATCACTGTCTGCATGGCATCTCTGTCTGCATGGCATCACTGTCTGCATGGCATCACAGTCTGCATGGCATCACTGTCTGCAAGGCATCTCTGTCTGCATGGCATCACTGTCTGCATGGCATC